>PVIC010033193.1:0-20258 GCA_004025085.1 Thryonomys swinderianus
GCGCCTGCCTCGCAAGCGTAAGGACCTGAGTTCGATCCCCGGTTACCACATATAATGCTGGGCGTGGTGGCTCATGCCTGTAATCCCAGCACTCGGGAGGCAGAGACAGGAGGATTGCTGAGTTCGCGGCAGCTTGCCTGGGCACCATAGTGAGCTCAGGGCCAGCCTGAACTACAAAGCAAGACCCTGTCTCCAAAAAAAGCAAAAAAAAAAAAAAAAAAAAAAAAAATTAGACCATTAGCTGGTTCATCTGCTGCAAGCTCTCTCTCAGAAACCTATTAATTAAAGTGGTGGCCAGCGCTGTGGTCTCATGTGAACTCAAGACAGGGGAAGGACTGGGACTCATGCTCTTCATACTAGCAAGACTCAGCTCCTCAAGATTGTTAGTTTGTGAACCTCAGCTTAGTGCTAAAAAGCCACGTTCAATTTGTTGTCATGTGTTTCTCAACCACATTTCAGCTAGTGTCACCAGTATCCACAAAGGCTGAATCTGCTGGTAAGAAGCCTTGATTTTTGGTAACCTAATCATGGAACAACAACCCTTCCATGGTACCACAGAATGTTGATTAGAAGGAGGTTATTTGGGGGAGGAAGTATACAACTGAATAACAGGGGGTATCTTTAGAGGTGATCTGCAACAGCACTTCACACCATATACCTCGCTATAAAAAAGGGAAATAAAGAAGTAAGATGCATGAAAGAGATAGAAATGAGGAAGGTAAAATAGAGGGAAATATAGACATAAAAAATAAATTAGACAAACATAGCTTTGCTGCACCACACCTGAATCAAGGTCCTGAGTGGACACACACCTCTTCGTGTTTGCACCACAACCACAAATTTCCTACTTTTTATTTAGAATGAGAAGATCATGTGGGCTTTCTATACACCTGGAATTAAAAAGAAACGATAAATAATAGAAGAAACTGAACACTGAGTGTAAGCTAAGTGTGTTTCAGATTAGTCTTTTTTCATCTTTTTAAGTATTTTTTCCAACTGAGAAGTGGAGATTTCCCAATTCCCAATTTCATTTTCCCATTTCAGGTGTTGGGTTAACTTATTATTCTTGCTGTTGTGTGGCAGGCATATCACAAAGAAAATATAGAAATTTTTGTTCCATGTTTTGGTTGATTTGACATTCTTGCCAATATGTAACAGGCATATTACACAGGAAACATAGGAACCTGTGTGGTGTTTGCATTTGGTGTTCTCTGCTTATTTAACTCACATATTGAAATTATGTTTTGATTCTATTCAGTATTACTGATGGATCTATGTATCTAAGTATTTTATAAGCATACAATTCTAAATTACCTCATCTATTCCAGGCTTTCTAGTGGAACTAAAGTCTAAATGGCTTAAGAAGTTTAAGGTTGATTAGTATTGGAGCCAGGATTAGAACACAAACCTCTCAATTTCTAATTTAATCCATCTTTTCTTCTTATATATTTGCAAATGAGTGGTCAGAATGTGCAGTGTTCTTCTTAAGCTCCAAGCATGAAAATACTTGTGGTTTAATTGTGTCTCAATGGTCATTAATTTTCTAAAAAGAGAATTACTTTCAGTTTTGGCTAATAGAAAAAAAAAAAGAGAAAGGAATCTTTCCAGGTATTCTCATACATAGTAGAAGTTTTGCCTAACAAATCATACACCTTTTTCTCTGGATTCATTGGCAAGCTACAATTTCCTTGCAGAAAGAGGAAATAGCCAGGGGGGAATCTATATTGAAAGAACTGGCCATTTGCCTTTGGAACAAGGAAAATCATACCCATACCCGAGAACTCTTGTAAATTTCTCAGTTCATATAGAAAAAGAAATATTTCCTACAGAGGAATAACCCTGGAATTTTATTATTTAAAAATGCCCTGCTGCTCCCAACATGTGTTCTCAAAGCTTAGATCAAGTTCACAACTTAAACTTTCCTGAAGGCTCCCTTGCTTGTGACCAGCCTACCCAGAAAGACAAGTTTTCTTTAGCCAGGAAGTTTCCCGAGCCTGAGCCTCTTCGCAGCATTATGGGTATTAGTAGAAAAAAAAGGAGGTCTCTTTCCCACTTCTCCACTTCCCAGCTCTGTCAATCCTCACTTTCCCTCCCCAGCTCCACTTGAATGGAAAGACCACAAGAACCGCGATTTTATCCGTTCTGTTCACTGCTCTATTTACAGAGACATGCCTGACACAAAATTCATTTTTTTGTAAATATTTGTTGATCAAATGGCCAAACAATGAGTTCATTTGGGTTTAAAATAGTCTATTCCTGGGCCGGAGGGTTAGCTCAGTGGTTCTGGCGCCTGCCTCGCAAGCGCAAGGACCTGAGTTCGATCCCCGGTTACCACATATAATGCTGGGCTTGGTGGCTCACACCTGTAATCCCAGCACTCGGGAGGCAGAGACGGGAGGATTGCTGAGTTCGCGGCGGCTTGCCTGGGCACCATAGTGAGCTCAGGGCCAGCCTGAACTACAAAGTGAGACCCTGTCTCCAAAAAGCAAAAAAAAAAAAAAAAAAAAAAAAGTCTATTCCTAACAAGTCTGTTGCCAAAGGAAAAAAAGAGTCATGTTTTGGCTCAGAACACCAGATATATACCTGAAATTTAGCATCAGAATTGTTTATGTCCCTATTTGCCTTTTGAATTAACTTTTAAAGTGTTCACAATTTTAAGACTGAAAGCCTTCTAATATCTAAGTATAAGAGTTTTAGGGGGCTGAGGATTTGGCTCAAGTAGTACTGCACCAACTTTGGATGCATAAGTGCCAGAGTTTGATCCCTGGTGCTGTTAAAAAAAAAAAAAGTTTAAACCAGAATACAAATTAAGTTTCTAATCAAAGTAAAAACTAATAACAGAAGAGGAGATGAGAGGAGGGGAGAAGGGAAGGAAGGGAGAGAGAGGAAGGAAGGAAAGATAAAAAGGAAGGAGGTTAGGAGAGAGGGAAAAAAGGAGGGAAAGGAGAAAGAAAGACTTAAAGAAGGATAGAAATAAGGCAGGGAAAGAAGGAGGACTGAAGAAGGGGAAAGTAAAGGGAGAGAGAAAGGAAAGGAGGAGGAAATTTGGATATCATTAAAATGGTATATGTCAAAACACTGAGCTGATATACAGTAATGAGTTTTTCTTCAGATTTGTGCATTGCACATCTACAGCTGCAAATTTCATAGATGGAGACAGATTTCTGGCTAATATTGTAATATATGCATGATCTTCCACTCAGATTAGAATTGACATATATATATGCATAAGTTCTTTGTAGTTTATAGCTGTTTGGTGTATTACTAACTGAATCTTCTAAAAGAATGCAGGTCAAAGTCACTTTTTAAGCAAAACCTACAGAAAGAAAAGTATCCCTGTACTGAATTCTGTGGCTGCTGTCCCACATCACCATGCACATTGCTGCAGCTCAGGAACAGGCATGGTTTAAAAGTACACGAGAGTAAATATCTCTGATGCCACCCTCGACCTGTGGATCCTGCAGGTTGGTGGATAAGTACCAGCCTCCTGTCCTGCTGTAGGACAACAGTGAGGTGTGTCCTACCCAGTATCCAACTGGCCACTGTAGTGACCAGCTTGATAGTTCATGTCTTACTCTATGTTCTCCTTGCCTTTCTCACTCTTCACATTCTTTCTCATCTAGTTCCTAGGATCGCCTTCTAAATGAATTACCTGCACCCAAATCTTTATCTGTAGTTCTGGCTTATTTAATAAGCCCTAAGTAATAATGCCTGAAATAAAACAAAATGGTTTATCTTAGAGTCAGAGTCTGATACTGGCAAACAATAGACTTTACAACCATGACTTAAGAAAACAGCTTTTATGGAAAACACCACTTACATATGAAGTAGACTGGTTGGTTTCTTCTCTATATACTTTGAATATGTGTTTCATTAGGACTATACATGACACTTTAACCTTATGCCTACTTTTTATTTCTTCTACAGATTCTTCTGGGGCCCTTAAGTTCACCAAGTGCCGTTCGCCTGAACTAGAGACCTTTTCATGCTACTGGACAGATGAGAGAAATGGTTTAAAGACCCCAGGACTCGTACAGCTGTTCTATGTTAAAAGGTGCATCCCTCATGACATTCTGATTTTTCTCCCCATGAATTTTCTCATTAAAGTGTACTGAGTCACAGATAGTGTAGGAATGGAGGTGATTTATTTTAAAAACCTAAATGCAATAAATGACCTTCATTCATTTATTTAAAAAATATTAATTAAACCATTGCCATGTGGGGAGTACTGTTTTAGGCACTAGCAATATAACAGTAAATACAAAAAAATTTAAATCCTTGGTGTCATGGAGATTCCCTTCCAGTACAGGGGAGACAGACAATAAAAATAAGGTATTGCCTGGCAACATCAGGTTATTAAAAAAATCAAACCAGAAAAAGATAAAGAATGTCAGCATTGTGTTTGAGCATGTGCATGTGCGTGTGTGTGTGTGATGTCAAAGTGAGAGTGAGAGTATGTGGACATACACGAGTGTGTGAATGTGAGTGACATTGTGTTTTGGGGACTTGAGGGATATTTGAGATGGGAGAGTCATAAGAGTCCCTCCGATGTGGTGTGTTAGAGCAGGTAAAGAAATACAGGAGAGAGAGAGACGGTGTGAACACCTGAGAGAAAGACTGTGTAGGCAGAGGAATTGCAAGTACAAATGAGGTGGTCTTGGCAGATTGGTGGGAAGTGGAAGGCCAGCAGGAGCAGTGCAAGACTGAAAATAGGTGAGTGACATGGGAAGGAGTCAGAGTTCCTGGGTGACAGACTCCCCAAGCCTTGTAGACCAGGAAGGGCTTTAAATCTTTATTTGTGGATTCCTGTTTGGGCCAGCCTGGGTAAGCACTACAGAGGTCACACAGTATCTTCTGCTGCCAGCCAGCAGCCCTCCTACCATCAAATCCAGACCAAAAGCCTGTGGGACCTCCATTCCCCTGTGCAAGAGTCTGAGTAAGTGATGCAGAGGTCACAAGTGACTTTCACTGCTGGCCAGCAACCTTCCTCCCATTGGATCCAGACCAGAAGCCCACAGGACCTCCATTCCTATTTGGGCGAGTCTGAGTAAGTGCCACTTAGGTCATGCAGTGACATTCAGCACTGGCCAGCAGAGTAGAAATAAGAATAAATTCAAGAATGAGGTACAAAGAGGAATTCAGGGAAATGGAGCAAAATGAAGCTCAATCACTAGGACTCTCTCTGAGCTGGTAACAAAAGCAGATCTAATAAAATGGAAATTAGAACTGATCTCTGAGATGAAAACAGATGTTGTCCACAGTGAAAGATATGATTAAAGAAGAGATAAGGGATACAATAGAATCTGAAATAACAAAAGCAATGGAGCAATTTAAACAGCTTCAAACAATTTCCAGATGATCAAAAATGAGAATGAAAGTTTGCGAAGAAGGATGAGTGAAGCTGAGGACTGAATTTCAGCATCACAACCAGTGAACAGGAAAGGAATTACTTATGGAAAATGGCAAGGGACCATGAGAAATCAATCCAACAGCTCCTAAATGACTCAAAGAAGAATAGCATAAGACTGATTGGAGTCACTGAAGAAGCAGGAGGTAGTGCAAAAGACATTTTAAAAAACTGTTTACAGATATAATAGAAAACTTCACAAGAAAAGAATTAGACATACAGATAAATGAGAAATATAGGGTTCCAAAAGGCCATGATATAAAAACAATCTACATCTAGGCATATAATTATCAAGGTTCCAGATATCCAACAAAAGAACAAAATACTGAAAGCAGTTAGACAAAGAAAAAAAAGCACAGACAAAGGGAAGCCCATCAGGATCACAGCAGACTTTAAAAATCTAAACACTCAATGCAAGGAGAGCCTGGAGTGAATTGTATCAAGTCTTGGAGGAAAATAACCTCTAACCTAGACTGATGTATCCTGCAAAACTATCTTACAAAATCAATGGAGAAATATGATACTTCCATGACAAAGAACACCTGAAGAACTTCACAAATACAAAACTCATTCTCCAGAACATTCTAAAGAATATCTTAGGAAAAAACAGTGAAGTCACAAACTCATGAAACCCAGAAGAGTGAACTCATTGGGCAAGAGAAGAAACTGAATAAAAGGAGAAAATAAAAAAAAATAAAAGAACCAAGAACAGGAAAACACTATGACAGGTATATATATACCAGTATATATATATACCAGTAGTATATATATATATATATATATATATATATATATATATATATATATATATATACTACTGGTATTCTGTATATAAATACAAGGCTAAATGCTTAATTTGCAGTTAACAGATACTTTGAGTTAGCAACTACCAGTGGCCTAAGTCACCTTTAAGTGTGAGAAAGGGCTCCTAGACAGACCAGATGAGTACACAGAGAAGATCTGGCTGAGTACCAAATATGCTTAAGCTTAAGGTTGACATTGCAGAGAAGTATGGGCCAGTAAATAAAGCTGGGCTCCGTAAGTATATTCAGTCATGAAGTTAAGGCATTTGGTACCACTTTTCAGTATGTATGAATTTACTGTGCTATTTATAAATGAAGAGAAACTTGGTAAGTATAATTTTTGTGTTTTCTTAACAACACAGATCTGGCACCATCAAAATGAATAAAATACTTTATGCTGAAATTCAGACTCACACAGATCAAGACAAGAACAATACAGATCATTTTCTGACTTTTATTGTTTTAGAGTTCAGTTCCCAGACACTACTGAAACTACAGGATCATTTTTCTTGTCGTCCCTGGCACATCTAACAACATAACATGATTTTACCCAACACTGGAGTCTAAAGGCAGAAAGGAACAGGAAGGAGGTAGTGCAATGGACCTCAATTGAATGGTCTGGCCTTATCATTCAAAGCATAAGGGAATCTGAACACATGGGCTATTAACAGGAGAGAAGGGCTTAGGCACCTGGGTACTTCTGTGCTTTGCTTGGTCTTATTCATTGCCAGGTGAGCTGGCAGAAGAGGCAGCCCCAGTATATTAAGATGGCTGATTCAGAACAGTCTCTGCTGTACTGTGATGGAGATGGTGCCAAATTCAGCCTCTGAGCTGAAAGTTGATTTGGCATGAATGCAAATCACAGGCATAGCCAAAGCAGGCTCTAGAAGCATGGCAAAGCTCCTCTACCCTCAGCTCCTCCACTGAATATGGCACCATTTTCAAAGGAACTTGGTGTGTGAACACCTGGTTCATTCCTGGTACATCCCGATCTCCACCATCCTGCACAACAACCTCCTGCAAAAATTATTGACCTTATTGAAAAAGAAGTTTTGTTTTCCATGCAAAGTGGTAGGAAAAATTACAAGGTAGAAAGAATATTGTTGAATTTTTTTCCCTGAAGCTTGAATATTAAGCCCAAAATGCATGAGCTATATGTAATGAAAACAATTGGTCTCAAAACATATGTTTTATTCTCATGATGTCTTCTCCAATTGGTTTCCGTTAGGTGCAAAACATTTATTCTGCCTTTTCTCTGATTTTTTTATGACATTTTGTGGAGCAAATGTCAAGTGTTTATCATTTGGGAACAAGAGGAAAAAATAACTTCCATGAATTGGCTTTGTTCATCTGCGTAGAAATTTAATCCATTGAAGCAGGTGATGAAGTAACTACTTCATGAGTCCATTTCTTTTGCAAGGGTCTACATTTAATAATTTCAGAAATGAGTTTCAAATATTTATTCAACTGTGTTTAAGGAAGGAGGATATTGGGGCTGTATTTTGAACTCGTTATTCCTGATCTATTGTGCTTAAGATTAAATGTCATAAGTTGCCAAGATTGAGAAACTATGTTAAATACAGCAGAGCTGACCTCCCTATTACAAATCCAGACTTGATAAGCACTACCCTACATCTTTAGGATATCTTCCTACTTCAGGTTTTCTAACTTTTATAATATTAGTTATTCTAAGTATGATGCCTCCCCTACGATTATATGAAGATCTGGTACCACTGAGAATGTTAATAAACCATTCTCTAGTGCACTCTTATTTAGTCGAATTTAAAGATTACATTTTAAAATATAACTCGATGTCTTACCTAACTCCCTAATATTTTTATCTTTTTTCTAATTATTCTGAATGCACATACACATGCACACATCTACATACAAACATGCTATCCTTTCTTTTGCCTTTAACTCATGTTTTCAAAAAAAAAACAAATTTCTCTCTTATCCAAAGACATGCAATATTTAAGAATCTCAGCTAGAATTTATGCAACAATTCGCTGGGTTAGACCCTAGAGTATCTTTGCTTTATTTCCAAATTTATTCCAACAGCTGATGAGCAGCTGTCTGAAAGACCACCCAGTCCTGTACAAGTTCCGTCCTAGTGCCAAGAGACCAGCTTGATAAACAGCTGTAGGGAGGGAAGCATATATGTTCATGCCTCTTCCCATTCCTTCCTTTCAGGTCTGGCCTTTCTCATGGCTTGCAGTATTCCCCTTGCCCCTGCTGCCCCACACCTTTCCACAGCCAAGTGGTCCCAGACTTGCACAGGCACCAGGACCACTCCTGCCGCCTCCTTACACTGGTTCATTCCCCCTCATTCCAAGTTCTCTTCTCAGCAGATACAGCAGAGTATATGATGAAGGGAGAAAGGATTATCCCACCTAAGTACCAATTTTAATTTAACAAAAGTCTTCTAACATTCTGCTTCTTCTTGCCCCACTCACATCAGCTGTGCTCATACTTCTTACCTCAATACCTCTGCGTGCTCTGTTTCCTCCTTTTCTTTTTTATTGCCATCTGTTAAATTTTTACCCATCTTTCAGCATTGCTGAAAACACTGCCTTCCATGAACAGAACAGTTATTTCCATTTGGAACTCTTGAAGACCCCAGTGAATACTGCCTCTGCATGCTTGCCCACACTGGTTTGTAATACAGTTTTTTTTGGTCTTTTGTTTTGAGACAGAAGTTATTCTTTCAGCACTTTGTGTCTCCCACAGTATCCAGTGATGTGTTAAAACATAACTAGCTCTCTCAATATCAATGGAATGAACATAAGAGACCCAAGAAAGTACTCGGATGATTATGTCTGAGTCTCTTTCTAATCTGCAGTTAGCGACCAAATCTTATTTATCATTATGCATTCATGGCATTAGTGTATAGTGTGTATTCAGCATGCAGCACCCCACCAGCCTCTTCAGTTTCTTTTGCCATGCACTGGAGAAAAACTCAGAGTCCAAAGATTCACTGTTTTCTGGAAATCTCTGATTTAGGAGTTGGCTTTCTCCACTGTTTTAATAAAACAGCGATTTAAACCTCCAGAAGACCCAGAACCCTCATCTGTACAGTGCAGATAATAAAGTACCTACCTGAAGGAATTGCTTATTTAGCAGCTGGCACAACATATATACTCAGTAAATGGATACTTCCACTACAGGGAAAAGTATCAAATCAAATCACCTCCTAGCAGTCTTCAGGCAGTAATGATATTTATACATGTCATATTTCAAATATTTTTGTTATAATATCCTTAGGTTCTTACTCATTGAATCTGTCAAGCACTTACTTTGACTTAAGTTATAGCATCATTTGGGGATGATTAAGCCTCTTCTACTCTCCATTTCAGGAGCAAAGTGGAACCGAACCAAGAATGGAAAGAATGTCCTGATTATGTCTCTGCCGGAGAAAATAGCTGTTACTTTAACTCGTCATACACCTCCATTTGGAAACCCTACTGTATCAAGCTAACTAGTAATGGTGGTATGGTGGATCAAAAATGTTTCTCTGTTGAGCAAATAGGTAAATCACACATTTGTTTCATTTGACATAGTTTTAGACTCTAGAAATGAGGAAATCCTTGATTTCCAAGCATAACCAAGTAGAAAGATTTTAAAATAGTTTTCTTAGGTCCATGGCATCAATTTTGCAGGAGGTGGTATCAGCTAGTGAATGAAAAGGAAAGCAGGAAGAAGTTAAGTGGACTCTAACATTAAAAATTCTGGCATTAAACGGCATGAAGAGAAGAGTGTTGTGACAAGAATGTGCATCTTTTCCTTTAGAAAGACTTAAGCCTGGACTGCACTGTATGCCACTGCAAAGATTGCCTTTCTCCTAATTATTGTATACAATTATTATATTTCAGATCTAGTGAAATATGTTGACCTTTGACTTCAATCTTACTATAATCAAAGCCTAGATTTTCTTTACCACAAAGAATAGTAATTCTCAACATTCACAGAACAGCCACAGCTGAAAGAAATGTTTATAAGATCTCAAAACAAACATTGGTGATAATCAGCTCAATAAACTAAGCCAAAGGTCTACACAGATATCCTTTCGCCCATCATGTGGACACAGAGAAAAACAAAACAAAATAAGCAACTGAAGTTGGAATATCCATTTTTATACCTTAATAGTATAAAGAGAAATATGGAAAAAAATACAGACAGACTTTGGATAGATGAACTTGATGCCTCAAAAATCTACCAACAAAAGCTCACTTGTTGCTTGTAGGACTCCTTGTCCCAGATATATTGCTCTTCTGTGTGGTTTCCCAAGCATCAGAAGATGGAGATACTAGAAAAATGTAACTAGATCTATAGACAGAAACAATTAAAATCTGATAACCTGATGTTGAGAGAGAAGACTGAGAAAACTGGAATAAGCAGAAAAGATAACTTCAGAGCCTCATCTACAAAGCCTTATCTATTTAGTATATGTCCTATCAGTGGCTGTAGCTGTTGATAAATGAAGTAAGGAGATAGGGTAGCTATAAGAATACTGAGTTGAGGCTTCCATTCTAATTCTGTCTTTGACAATAACCAGCTCTCCTCATTACTTAATTGACTTTCGGTGAGCACTTACATGTGTGAAATGAATAAGATTTAGTCAAATAAGGGAGACAAGCACATACACTAACAATGGTAGTACAATATACCACAGTGCATTTTGGGGAATGTTGGACTTCACACAAATGGAATGCATGGTGACCAGAGACATGAGTGATTAACTGGGCCTAAGGGATAAAGAAGGGCTGCACAGAGATGGGACAGTCAATTTACCTCTTAAAGCATGAGCCAGTCACCAGTTATCATAGTGGGCTGAACCTCCTGGCAGCTACCAAGTTCTAAAGGTGGCAGATGAGATGGAATTCAAGGACTCAGGAAGAGTTGGACAGACCCATTGGTCAACTGGAGAAACCATCAGTTTTATTGTATACTTCACAGAGGAATCTGGGATTTACCTTACTGCAAAAAGAGGCATTTCAGGTACTTAAGCAGGAAAATGACCTGAAGGTAATAGTAACATTCACAAAAGACTCACTAGATATAATAATCCTGTGAGACAGATATTATAGATGATGCAACTGAGGCACAGAGCCATTAAGTGAGTCACTCAAGATCAACAAGCTGATAGGTGGGGCTAGGATTTAAACCTACAGATTCTTAATCTCAAACCTACCTAATACCATCTGCCATGCTACTAACTTCTCAGAAAAATTAATCTTGCTTTCTGAAGCTGGAACATTGGAATAAGGCAGGCTAAAAATGAAGAGGTTAGAAGGCTATGGTGATCAAGGCAAACAATGATGACAGGCAGAGTAACAGCAATAGCATAAAAACAAAACAAGGGCACAAACTGAGCACAAAGAACAGATATATCTTGAGAAAAATGTCAATCACTGCAAGCCACAGTTGCCTCCTGTATCATGTAAACAGTCTACTACATCACAAACCATTTTTGGATTAAAGTAATATATTAGTCATTTAAGTAATATATTAGTCATTCATTCAGTTCATTCAGCAAATGTGTATCATGTTCTTTCCTGTACCCAGGCAATGTTCTATGTGTTGGAAAAGAAAATGACTGTCCCATTGGGATTTAATTTCATTTATACTGGAAAGACACAGTGTCAAGGAGGACTAGCTGGGAAAGAGAATCAAATGTTGAAGGGGTTGCAGTTTTAAATAGGGCTATCACTGAAACAGTGACATTGGAGTGAAGAAGGAAATAAAATAATAATCATATTTCTAAGGAAAGGACAAGGAACAGACCAGCTTGGAGAGACTGTAGAACTTTTCAAGCCATTGTAATGATTTTGGCCTTTACACAGAGTGAACTAGGTGGAGCCCCACCTTCCACCCTCCGCTGGAAACTGAATCCAGGGCCTCACACATGCCAGGCAAACACTAGACTGCCAACCAACACTCGCTGTCTCTTCAGAAGGTTTTAAATGATGACTGATCAGCTCTAAATTAAGTGTTGAGAGAGTCACTCGCTTTATCTACTGCACTGAAGACTCTATGAAACAGACTGGAGGGAGAGTTAAAATGGAGGGTAGTGAGGAGGTAATGCAGCAGGAGAGGTGAACAATAATAGCTAGAACCAAGTTGCTGCAGGCAGAGAAGAGTGGTTAGAATTTGAATGCATCTTGAAACTACAGCTACAAATATGTGGCACTGAGAAAAAGAAAACTCAAGGAAGAGTTCATTGTTTTAATGCTGAGCAGCTGGAGGGGTAGAGTCACATTACCAGAAATGGGGATGATGAAGGGGGAGCGGGTAAGTGTTGGACAGGAAGACAAGTAGCTTGGTTCTGTGTATATTAAGTTTGAGATACTTGTAAACATTTCAAATGTATTATAGAGGTAAGGGGAAGGTCATACAGTAAGTGTTATATTGTGCCTTTTGGAAAAGAATCCTGTCTCATATCCTCTGCTCAAAGTAGACGGGAAATTTTAAGACACAATAAAATAATACATTTTAGAAAGTTTCCATCCAAAACATTTTTATAGATTGATATCTTGAGGCTTTAGTCAGCCACATTTCTCAATGCTCAAAGTGTATAAAAGGGTATGTTTTTACTGCCATTATGTGGGCATGTGTAATATGAACACCCTTCAGATTCGATTTCCAAATGTAGTCATGTGTAGATCTATGTTTTAAAAATAGGAAAAGCTTTAGTGACATGTACTTTACAGTGGCCAGCAGCATGCTCTTCCACTATAGACCTGTTCTGATCCAGGTCAATACAAGAACTTTCCCTTCTGATCATCAAATTTGGCAATCAAGAATGACTGTTCACAGTATATATCTGCATCTTTACTTCAGGTCAATGCTGGGCACCCAGACTTTGCACCACTGTAGAATCTACATATTGTAGAGAAGATAAATTGTATTCCAAAGTTCCAGGTGATTTCTCAAATGCCTCAGGAATGAGCTTACCTAACAGAAGTTTACTTGAAGTGATTGACAACATAAGGCTACATGTAATTTCTAGCTTTAGAATCTGCATTTTTGTTCAACAACCTTTGAGAAACCATGGCATTGTGGTCCTAATAAAAACAAAACTGATCTATTTAAAAATGTAGAATATATTAGTATAAACTTAAAAAGCACTGTTTCATAGTCTCATGATATATAAGTGAAAGACAAAAAAAATTTATCACTATTTCAAGAGAGCATTGTAAAGCCATCCTTATGTCTGAAGAAATGATCACATGACTAGAAGAGGACAAAGATAAGGAATATTTGCAGGATGTTTTAAAAGATTACATAAGTGCCAATAAAAAAAAGAAGAAAAGGACCTTGTCCCAGTCATACTCAGTTTGGAAGAGAAAAGCTTCCTCTTCATCTAGTTCCAGAACAGCCCATGTATAAATATTGAGATATATCTGGCTCTCCATTCCTTCAGTTTTGAGTTAAATTCCTCTGCCAAAATCCTAAAGTTTTAGTATAAGAGAACTAAAAAAATATATAAGAACAGACAAATCTTCAAAAAAGAAGAAATAGATCTGATTTTAGGCTCAAAAAAGTTTTTGGAGAGGGTTTTTTTTTTTTTGAGACAGGGTCTCGTCTTGTAGTTCAGGCTGGCTCTGAGCTCATTATATAGTACAGGCAAGCCTCGAACTCAGCAATCTTCCTGTCTCTGCCTCCCGAGTGCTGGGATTACAGGCCTGAGCCACCATGCCTGGCACTGTGGTATGTGGTATGTGGTATTGATTGCTGGTGGGCCTGAGTCTCCATGCCCACCGTTGTATGTGGTTACCGGGGATTGAACTCAGGACCTTGCGCTTGCAAGGCAAGCACCAGAACCACTGAGCTAACCCTCCGGCCCCTGGAGAGGCTTTTTTAAAAGTTAGAAAGATCCTTAATTTAAAAATAGTCATCTTTTTATGAGTTACAATAATAGAAATATCAAAATTAAAAGTACAAATGATTCAAATGTATAAATTAATTTGACCTCTTCAGAGGAAAGCACTCTGTTAATATTACTGACATCTCTCCATTTACTAATTATCTGTCGAATTGCACAGTGCAACCTGATCCACCCACTAGCCTCAACTGGACTTTGCTAAACGCCAGCGCATCAGCTATGTATGCAGACATCCAAGTGAGGTGGGAGCCCCCGGCCAATGCGGACGTTCATAAGGGCTGGATAATGCTGGAGTATGAACTTCAATTCAAACAAACAAATGAAACTCAATGGAAAATGGTGAGATGTCATTTACACTTTGACTGCCTTCTATTGAAATGATCTCTCTCTTATTTAGAGTATCACTTCTTTATGTCCTTTAGTACCTTATGTCCTATTTTATATGCCACATAGATTTTTGTTTTTGTTTTTTGAGACCAGGTCTCTCTGTAGTTCAGGCTGGCCCTGAGCTCACTATGTAGCCCAGGAAAACCTGGAACTCAGCAATCCTCCTGTCTCTGCCTCCCAAGTGCTGGGATTACAGGAGTGAGCCACCATGCCTGGCACTGTGGTATGTGGTACTGATTGCTGATGAGCATGAGTCACCATGCCCAGTATTGTATGTGGTTACTGGGATGAACCATAGACATTGGGCTTGCAAGGCAGGTGCCAGAACCACTGAGCTAAATCTCTGGCCCACAACATAGTTTCTTAATAGAAGATAGTGAACTTATCCAGAAATATCATCCTATTATCATCCTAAATATCATGAGCCTATGAGAGGGAAGGCAAACAATTTCCCCATTCACCCTTGGTATTCACTTTAGCTGTAAAGCAAAACCGTAAAGTCAAGCCACTTAGCACTCTGAAGAAGATGTGAGAAAATTTATAAAATCAAAGTCACAGTGGACAGTGACCAAATACCCTCCTGTGATTTTAATTGGGAGGGAAGGAATTATTCCATAGAGATTTCAGAAAGATGTTTTGTTACATACCTCAGAGGAGACTGAAGCTAAAATGGTTCTCCATAGGCAAGTAGAGAGCAAGTTGGCCTCTGAAACCCTCACTTCCTTGCCAACTAGATGGGAACTCAGCACTTAGATAAATTCCACATGGGCACAGCAAACAGGAAAACAGGATAATCATGCTACTCCCAATATAACAAGTACTAAATCAGTCTAACCACAGTCACAGCCCTGGCCAAGCCAAGCAGTTTCTGGCCAGGCATCAGATTGTACCCACCAGCATGGCTCAGCTCACTCCCAGAATTCTGAGACACCAGGCCCTGTTCATTCAGTGAACTAATGAAAAAGAAGCCAACTCTGCCATTACAGGGGCATTAAATTTGAGCAGATTTGAATAGTTACAAATCTGGGTTTTTAATTCATTTTAATTTAGTTGGCTTGTCTGTAACTTTGTACAAAATAAAGCCCTGGTTGGTTGCTACATCACATAAGACTTTCTAAAACCAAGTTATAATTAGACATTTATTCAGTAACCAAGTACAGAAATGGCTACTTTTTACAAGGCATCATACTGGGCATCATGGGCAGCAGTTTTCTCAGAGAGTTCCTGAAACCCTTTCAGGGAATCCACAGATTCAATACTGTTTTCCTAATGTATTAAGTTGTTATTTACATTTTGTTCACTGTGTGGACATTTACAATGATAGCACAAAAACGATTATGGGAAAAATGTTGGTACACTGGCCTGAATCAAAACAATAGTAAATAAAATATTCAGGAACAAATTTAACAAATGAGGTGAAATATCTCTATTGTGAAAACTAGCAAACACCAATGAAAAAAATTCTGGAGAATATAAAAGATGGAAAGAAGAAAGTGTTCACTGATTAGAAAAGTCAGTATTGTCATAATGTCCACACTGTCCGAAGCAAGACCCAGAAGCAATGCAAATCCTGACAATGCATATTGTTATGGGTAGACAGGAGTAAGAAGTTCCGGTGTGTGTTACTGCACAGCAGGATGACTGTAGATAACAATGACGTAGTATATATCCCAAAACCAACACGCAAGGAGTTTGACTGTTGTCACAAGGAAACAACAAATGTTTGAGATATGTTCACCCTAATTTACACATTACACAGCATGTACATCATCAAAATATCACCCACAGGCTTCAATATTGCATGGTTCTCGTATGAGAAACCCAAAATATAAATAAAGAGCAAAGTAAAAGATAGGCAATAGACAAATAGAGAAATGCTTTTCAAATGGGAGAGGAAACAAAAAGATGGAGGAACTGGGAAGTTGAAAATGGAAAGGGGAGGGATAAATGGAGGTAGAGGTTTTGCAAATGAAAGGGGACTGAGACTTGAAAGGGGCAGGGAGGGAGGAGTGGGGTAGGGGATGTACAAAGAATAAAGATGTGCTATGTACACTTACTGACTCCCCACAATAAATGTAATAATTATATACTGCAAACATGTAAAGATAAAATTTAAATATGTATCGCATATAACCCAAAGATATATATTTTTTGTATTTTATTTATCAATCAAAAAGTGCATTTAAATTTTGAAAAACATCTTTTCTACACACAGGGACAATTTATTTCCATCCTTTCCAATTAGATGACTTTTACCCATCCGACTTACTTTCTCTGACTAAAACTCTTTTAGCACCGTTTTTCCATGGCAAGATGGTGCCATCCACCCCACTCTTGACAGTCCGAGGATCAGAAGGACTGTCCATGGCAAATGGCCAACCAGACTTCACAGAAAGCACAGTATTTCCAAGCCCTCTCTACAAAACAGACATGGAAACCCTGACAACCCAGTAGCAGTGAATACGTCTGCATCACAAATTGAGAGCTCTCCATACAATGCATTCCTCTCTAAAATGAACCTTTTTTACCTGCACTGGTGCCCCAAGGAGAATTTTCTTGTTAAGAGGAGGAGAAGGAGGAGGAAGAGGTGGAGGTGGAGGAAGAAAGGAAGATTAGTCACCATTTTACAATCTTCAAGAAATTATAACTTTGGCTCAGTGGTTCTCAAGGTTTAAAAGCACGCGTCAGAATCAGAAATGCAAATTAAAACTATGCTGAGATACCATCTTACACCAGAAAGAATGGTTATTTTTAAAAGCCCTACTAAAAATAAATGCTGATGAGGATATGGAGAAAAGGGAACTTTTCTGCATTGTTGGCGGGAATGTAAACTAGTACAACCACTATGGAAATCTATGTGGAGATTCCTCAGAAAACTAAGCTAGAAACTCTGTTTGACCCAGCTGTCCTCCTTCAAGGTGTCTTCCCAAAAGATATATTACAGATGTACATGGATCTATTTATAGCAGCATAATTTATAATAGCTAGATCTTGGAAGTAGCATGTTCAGCAACAGATGAATAAGGAAAATGAGGTATTTATACATGAATAGAGTATTAACACTGCCATGAAAGATAAACTTAAAGTACTTGTGAGTAAATGGATGCAACTTGAAAACATGAAATGTCAGACACACAAGCTCAAATATCACATTGTTTTTCTTATATGAGAAGCACAATATACACACACTCATACAAATAAGGACAAAAATAGAAGAGAGATAAATAGGAAATAAAGAGTTCAAATACTTTCCCAAATTATGTGTTCTGTTGTTTCAAAAATATTTAATACATATACCAATATGTTTTATTTATACTGTGAATTTATCTTAGTTCATAAAGAAAAAGTTTTATTAGTGTCTTTTGTAAGACTCTTTTTTTTTTTTTTTTTGAGACAGGGTTTCGCTTTGTTGTTCAGGCTGGCTCTGAGCTCACTATGTAGCCCAGGCAAGCCTGGAACTCAGCAATCCTCCTGTCTCTGCCTCCCGAGTGCTGGGATGACAGGCATGAGCCACCACACCTGGCACTGTAGTATGTGGTACTGATTGCTGGTGGGCGTGAGTCACCATGCCCAGCATTGTATGTGGTTACCGGGATCAAACTCAGGACCTTGTGCTTGCGAGGCAGGCGCTGGAACCACTGAGCTAAATTTCCGGCCCCTTGTAAGATTCTTTTGAGTTTATGTCTTGTATTCTGAGTAACTACTTTGATGATAACAATACACAGTATATTGACTATTGTTATTCTCTCACTGTTGTGGAATTTTAAGAGGCAGAATATATCATGTATAGGTGCTAATTCCCTATGATTAGTGTTCTCATTATGTATATCCAAAATGTACCAGTAAATGTTTTGCTTTAAAAAACTTAAATAGATAATTTTTAAAAGACTTTTTTTTTAGCATTATGGTGAATAAACGTAGCAATAGTAGATTTCCTTGTCTTACTCCTGATTTTAAAGTAAAATCTCTTTTTTTTTTACTTCACTGATTTTCACTAATACTAGCTGTGGTTTGTTCAGAAATGACCTTTTTGTGTTGAGATGCATTCCTGGAAATCCTATTTTATTAAGAATTTTTTATCATGAAAACATACTAAATTTTGTTAAATGTTTCTTCTGCATCTACAGAGGTAATCTTAGGGCTTTTGTTCTCCATTCTATTATTGTGGTGTTCTCATATATATAGTATATTGCTGCATACTGAACCATTCTTTCACCCTGGGATAAATCCCTTTTTCATGATGAATGATCCTCCTAATGAGCTGTCAGATTTGGTTTGTTAGCACTTTGTTGAAGATTTTTTTGCATCATCAGGGATACTGGCTTGTTTTGTTTTGTTTTTCTTTTCCTTTCTGTCTTTTTTTTTCCATTTGATGACCTTGTGTGGTCTGGTATTAGGGTAATACTGGCCTTATAAAATGAGTTTAAAGTATTACTTCTGTATATTTTTTTGCATGGATTTGAAAAAAATTGGTTTTGGTTCATGAAATGTTGAGCAACATTTAGCCATGAAGTAGTAAGGGCCAGGACTTTTTTTTTTATTTTAGGGGAGATTTTGCATTACTGATTCAATTTACTTACTTATTATAATCTGTTCCGACTTCCCATTTCTTCATGGTTGTTTTGGTAGGTATTGTGTATCTAGGAATTTATACAATTTATGGCATATATTTTTTTCTTAACAATTTCTTAAGCTGTTTTACTTCTGTGGCATCCATTGTAATGTCTCTTCTTTCACTTTATTTTCTTCATTAGCTGAAGGTTTGTAGTTTTATCTTTTCAAAAGACCAACTCTAGTTTTTGTTGATATTTTTCATTTATTTCTGCTATAATTATCATTTCCTTTCTTCTGCTAACTTTTGGATTCATTTGTTCTTCTTCATGTTCCAAGGTGATATACCATTATGTATTTATTTGAGATATTTGAAAGATACTGATTTCCTTCAGAGAATTGCAGTGTAGCATAAACAGAGTTCCATAATTATATTGGAACAGTGAAATATAACAAGTCATAAGATAAGTGTGTTATTATCTGGCAGAGTGGAATGGAGAAAAGTACAAAGAAAGATTTAGAACATCAGCAACACATAATGTTCTCACTGAAGAGCAGATGAGGAATAGGTTCCCGTAAAGGCCAGTGACAGTGTCAAACATAGTAGAAACCACGTGAGAAAATTTGAGCTTGGTATCACTAGTGTAGACTACTGAAGAAAGATGGAGAAGGAGTCACAGGTCAAATCATTGAAAGCTCCTTCTTGATTTTGTTGTTAGTGAAATCTACAAAAAATATTGGTGAAAAAACAGGAAATGCAGTCTCAAGAATGAAAACATAGACTTCTTGAAGTAGTTTAAGAAAAATTATAAAATAAGTGTAATACTCAGAATGTTGCTTTAAAGAAAGCCTTTTAAACTGGGCGTGGTGGCTCACACCTGTAATCCCAACACTCAGAAGGCAGGGGCAAGAGGATTGCTGTGAGTTTGAGGCTTGCCTGGGTTCCATAGGGAGTTCAAGGCCAGTCTGAATTACAAAGCATGACCCTGTCTCAAAAAAAAGAAAGAAAGAGCTGGGCGTGGTGGCTCACGCCTGTAATCCCAGCACTCGGGAGACAGAGACAGAAGTATTGCTGAGTTCGAGGCTTGCCTGGACTACATAGTGAGCTCAGGGCCAGCCTGAACTACAAAGCGAGACCCTGTCGAAAAGAAAAGAAAAGAAAAAAAGGAAAGGAAAGGAAAGGAAAGGAAAGGAAAGGAAAGGAAAGGAAAGGAAAGGAAAGGAA
>PVIC010033194.1:9728-20360 GCA_004025085.1 Thryonomys swinderianus
ACAGGTGTAAGTTGGATTTCAATCAATACAGATATTTTTAGTCATTGTGATGATTTCTATTCTTACTTTGTAGGAAAAGGACATTTTCACATTAGCAGTTATGTATTTTTCAAAGACCAGTTTCACAAATGCCTGAAAGCTTTCTTAATAATTCTTTACTGTGCTACTTTTCACATTTTAAAGTTTGGCAATTTACCTGATAAAAAAAATTGTCATTTTCACAGTTAGCCTTCTGTCAGTCTTGAAAATATTCCACTACAGTACTTATGATCCTTTTAAACTACTAAAATATTTTTTGGTTATCAACTTACATGATTTCTTTTTTTTTCAGACTTGATTTATTCTATGCAGTTTTAATGCCACACAAAGTATTTAGTGTTGAGAAATCCGTAAAGAAGAAGCATGCGCTCCGATCCCCAGATAGTTATGGTATAAAAGAGGAGATGATCTCACTCTTGACTTACAGGTGAAATCCTGTAATTACTGAAGAGAGGCGAGATTGGAGCTGATGGAGTGCATTTTTCTTCTGATGCCACGTCTCAGTTCCTTATGAGATATGCATTTACTTTGAAAAAAAAAAACAAGTGCCACACAAACACATGAATATTTTGACCTCTTCAAAACAAAAAGTTCTATTGACCTGATAGGTCAATAGCATAAATAGCTAATGAGTTTCTTTCCAATCTTTCCAGGAATTGTTTATGCTGAGATAAGGGTGTGCTTCAGTTTTCCACCTCTACCTCTGGATTTTTCTTCTCTCTGTTCCTCCACTTGACTCAGTTTTCTTCCAGCTTTGAGTGCTGTACAGAGACAGATCCTGCCTCACTTCGCCCAGAATCCCTACCTGGCTTCACCCTCAACCAAGGGTCCATAAATCCTGTCTGCTTGGTTGGCACCTCTACTTGATTACTGAAAGGCCATCTCAAAGTTACTGTGTCCAGAAGTGACATGTTTTTGGTAAACTACCCCTTCTTCAGTTTTCCTCATATCATTAAATAGTAACTGCAGTTTTCTACTTGTCTGGGCCAGAAACCAAACCAAACATCCTCTAACTATTCAATTTTCATTTTATCCTCTTGCCAATTTTCTTGGGCCTACCTTCTAAGTATATTTAAAAAGACTTACCATTTCTTATAATTTCTTTTTTTTTAAATTTGAATCGTTTGGTGCATTATATATGCACAACATGATCACACTCAGTATTGAGCATTTGTGCCAGTATATGACATGACATTTCTTAGTCCACTCTTCTTGATTTGAATAATGATATTAATCCCGCCACTGGTCTTCACACTTCCTATTTGGCTTTCAAAACAACTGCTAGAGTAATTCTAAAGCCTAAGTTATATCATAGCACTCTCCTGCTCAAAACTTCCTACCAGTTGTATGTTAATCATTTATTTCTTTGTTATCTCACAGTATTCAGAATTCCCTAGGACTTCATATGATGGGACCCCAACGTCCTTCTCATCTGATGACCAATCGGCCACCTGCGATGATTCTCCTCCCCCTGATCAAACCATGCTGAACATATTGCCATTCTTCTAAAATGCCAGGCATGGTTGGTCCCGTCAGGGACCAGGGCTTAGATGTCTCCTGTGCAGAAACATTCTCGCTCATGTCTCCATACCTCTCGTGTGAGTGCCTCTTTCTAGAGATCATGCAGAACGGAGATGAGAACATGAAGGAGAAAGGAAGGAAGAAAGTTGTACACACTGTTACATTTTTTAATTTCTCCAATCCATTCCTTGTCAAACTCTTGTAAATATCAAAGCCAATACACACTTTGTCTTAGTTGTGTTTTTCAGTGTAAACAATAACCTGGATGTATTTCAACTGTGTGTGGCAATTTGGACTTTTACTCTAATCATATATGCACAGAGCTAATGAGGCATGAGCAGAGGGGGTTTGAGTCTCTGCTGACTAGTTTGAGTCATTAAACATAAAAAAAATTTTGCTCTATTTCTGAAATGTTCCTTTCTGATAGCAGCAAGCTGTAAAGGAACATCACTGATCTTATATTATATATAAAATATATATAATTATATATAATATAATATAAAATAAAATAATATATAATAAGATGTATTATATATAGTTAATAATATATTTCATTAACATAAATACACAGGCTCTTAATATTGATATGTGACTCCTCACAATAGAGGGGAAAAACATGAATCTGTATTGGTGCCTTCCAAGACCACAGCCTTTTTCTTTTGAGCATCACCTGCTATTTGTTGTTCCTGTCTGGCATTTTATTTTCTTGTGGTCTGTAATGAGTGTTGTGAATCCTGACGGATCAAGCCCACCTAAGATATATGTGTGTGCAACAGCTCAATGGGGTCAAACAGTTTGCTTTCTGTGTCAAGGAGAGGCATTTAAAGATGAAAAGTCTGAATCTACAGGGTTGCAGCCCCCACTCGTTGCCCCAGTTGCTGAACTCAGTGCCTCGATGGGTAACTTGGGACAATTATTTAGTGGTAACTCCTCATTGTCTTGCAAATTGGGGTAAAAACTCATTTTATCATTTCCTGGGGAAATAGAGAAATCGTTTTGTCTTCCAAAGAAATATAGGTTACCTTCTGAGAGCCTGAGGGCTCCAGCTGTGGTCACTTATGGCTTTAGAGTACTACACTGGCACGTATGTTACCTTTTATTGTAAGGCATTGCCCATGCATTTGCGTGATATGTGGGTGATCCTCCCGTTGGGTAATTTGTAGAGCACATTTTCACACTATCACTTTTACCCTTGAAACAATGTGAGCAGGGAATGGACTTAACTTTTTTACTAATGGATACTATCTATACCTTCTAGTAAGATTTTATAGGGTTAATATAGAGTATCATCTCATCTGCAAATACTGATACCTTTTTCCTTTTTTTCCTATCCTTATTCCTTTTATTGCTTTCTCTTGCCTAATTGCTCTGGCTAGTTTTTATAGAACTATAATGAGTAAGAGTGGTGACAGTGGACATCCTGGTCTTGCTGTTGGTTTTAGAATGAAAGCCTTCTGTTTTTGTCCATTTATTTTGATGTTGGTTATTGGCTATTTGTAACACCCTTTTATCAGATTGAAATATAGACTGCCTATACCAGTTTTCTGTAGGGTTTATGTCATGCATATGTGTTGGACCTTGTCAAACACTTTTTTTCATCTACTGAGAAGATCATATGGTTTTTGTCCTTGGTTCTGTTAATATAATGTATTAACTTATTGATTTGCATATGTTGAGCCATCCCTACATTGCTGGAATGAATCCAATTTGGTCATGGTATATAACCTTCTAGATGCATTATGTTTGCCAGTATCTTATTAAGGATGGATTCTTCTCTGGTTTTGGAATCAGGGTAATGCTTGCTTCTGAATGTGGGAGTGAATGTGGGAGTATCACTTCCTTTCAATTTTATTAAAGAGTTTGAGAAGTAGTGGCATTAGGTCTTCTCTGAATTTCTTATAGAATTCAGCAGTGAGTCCATTAGGGTCTGGGCTGTAGATAAATATAAAATAGTGAGGTAGTTGATAATACCAGGAGGCCTGCACCTTTAGTTCTGAAGCTTAGTCTGATTTCTGGCTGTGAGGCAGGAACCCGATTTGTTGAACGTGCAGCACCCTCTAAACCTATGGCTGGCCTGAACTTGGCTCCGTAACTTCCTGCCAACTAGAATTCAGTTCCCTCTATGCCTGATGGAGCCAGTCCAAGACGCACTGAGTTCCAAGCTCAGAGGTCTTGTCTTCAAGAGGGCTACCGTCCATTGCCTTCTCTTGGTGGACATCAGAGCCCAAATAACTCACCAGCCTTTGGAGTCCACTGTGTCCACTCCTGCATTCCACTTGTGCATTTCTCTGTGGAGCCCTCTGGAGTCACCCTCGTCACAGTGAGTCTGCGGGTTTGAGCCACCCCTCCCACACAGTGAGTCAGGGTTTAGGGAAAAATCACTCCTTGCTACTTCCTCCTCTTCCTCCTCCTCCTTCTTCACTAAAGTCTCCTTTTGTTCTCCCTGTGGGCTTTTGCTCTCACTTCAGACCCTTGTTGGGTCATGGGAACCCACTCCCCTCCTTTTCTCTTCTTTGCCATATTTCAGTGCCCAAATGCATCTTATACCAAGTAGAGAAAGAGCAAAGTGATTTAAAGAATGATTATCTCCATTAAACAAGTCAGACACAGTGGGTAAATACTGCATGGTTCCTCCAATGGAAGAGAGCCAAAATACAAACAATTTAAAGAGCAAAAGAAAAGAGATGTTAAAAACAGAGAAGTAGACTCTGTAGGTTTGGGAAGGGGATCTGGAGAAGAAGAGAGGGAAGTGGGAGAAAGACGAAGTGGGACATAAAAATGATTAAGTTGGGGCCAGAGATTTAGCTCAGTGGTTCCAGAACCTGCAGAAAGTGCAAGGTCCCTGGTTTGATCCCTGGTAACCACATACAACAATACTGGGCGTTGTGACTCACACCCACCAGAAATCAGCACTGCATACCACAATGCCAGGCCTGGTGGCACAGGCCTATAATATCAGCACTTGGGAGGAAGAGGCAGGAGGATTGTTGAGTTCAAGGCTTGTCTGGGTTACTTGGTGGGCTCAGGGCCAATTTGAACTACAAAGCAAGAACTGTCTCAAAAAAAAATGACTAAGATGCCACACATATATGTACCAATTCCTCAAGCTAAATGTAATAAATAACTAAGTATCACAAACACATTCAAATAAAATATTTTTAAAGAAGAATGGTCCTCTTTGAGCAGACACAGAACAAAACAGGCTGTGAGGAAGCAATAATTTCTATCATTGTCTTCTCTGCTCAGCATAATTTCCTTCAAAGCTCATATCATCTCTGAAGCTATTTTTATTTAGGTGACATTTCTCTGTTTCCTCCAACAGAATATAGGCTGCCTGAGCCTGGAATTTTTTTTTTTTTATCTACCGATGTGTGATCCAGGCATGTAATAGGCCTTCCTGGCCTGTAATAGGCCTTCCTTATCCATGTGTTCAATATTTAAATAACAAGTATCCCATTGCTTTCCTAGTCCCGCATTGTCGGATCTGGGGAAGGAAAGCTTCTCATAACATCTGGCAATGCCTCTCCTCATGTTCTGTCTCACTGGGTCTGCTCCAGTTGACTTGGAAATATAAAACACTAAGTAAATGATAAAAGACTTTATCAGCCTCATGTTCACTGCCATTATTATATAAAACTCACTTCTAGAATAAATTCCCCAAAGCTTATGTATTTATGCATTTTATCTGCTTTAATTTTCTTCCAGTTTTATTCCATGATAAGCTACAGTTTTTCCATTTTGCTGCCTGGAGACCCAGAACTACTTTGGGGTTGCTCCTAGGCTTCCAGGAAAGGTGAGTATAGAGAGATATGAGGAGATTCAGACTGTTTCCGCTCTTCACCAGAGTAACTCTTTCAACTGTTTTGCATATTGACCTTCTCTGTCAGATTAGAGTTGATGTTGCATAATTCTAAGTCTTAAACAAAAATGTAAGCACTATTAATTTCTGACATCGTTACTTGGCTTGGAGAAATCCCAAGTGATTCTATGTAGCAGTTAAGTGCCCCAAAATATGTTTTAGATGTAGGTGTTTCCTCCCATAGTGTTTGGTCTCAGTGCATCAAACCCAATTCCTTATGCAATGCTGTTCCACATGTAAATCAATAATAATTTATCTTTACTTATCTGTACTGTAATCATGAAGAAGCCCTGACTAAAAGTCTTACTGCTTCTAAATTCTTTCCTAACACACACATGCACAATGGAGGATATTATAGTATCGAGCTGAAAAGCTTCAAACTAAGGAAACAAAGTTAGGCATTGGAATGAGAGACTTTATTGATCATGATGAATTTTAGTTGGGACTCAATCCTAAGCCTTAACCATGCAATCGCATGCCTTTGTTAGAGGTCTTGCCTGTGACAGGAGGTTTACCTTCATCCCTTTCCCACTGTTGTAACAAAATAGTTGAGGCTGGGTAATATACAAAGAAAAGAGGGTGAACACCGAAGGTCCAGTGTTAAGCACTAGTTAGAGGTTTGCATTTGGTCGGGCTTGCATGGAGTGGGGTGTTCAGCTCTGTGAGGTGCAAGCATCATAAATAGGAGACTTTTCCTGTCAACCCAGTGTAAAGAGATGGGAAGCAAGAATGAGTTAATTACAAGGCAGGAGGAGTAAGTCAGGGAAGAACAGAGGCAGTGAACTATGGTGTGTGTTGTACTCAGACCTCACAAGAGAACAGATTTAATACAGGACACATAATTTATAGGGTTATTTTACAACAGTCACCCAAAATGTCAAATGCAGAGGAGTTCGAGAAATCTAATCGCACACTGCAGACCCAAAGAACCAGTCAAGGGCCTGGATCACACAGCAATGTCCTGCACACGTCTAGCTGAAGGCCTGAAGTGCAAGGCAATGTCTTCCATGAATACGGACAGTGGTCTAGAGCCCTCCTTAATGTCTCACGCAAATCTGTACTGAGGAAGGTCCAAAGGCCAGTGGTGGGAGCTAGAAAACCTGCACCAGAGGGATAAAGGATTTGTGCCATTGGATTAGAGATCTATACTAGATCTAGAAAGCGATGCTCACGGTAAAGATCAGAGCTCCCCTGAGGAGAGCAGCAGCCACTCCCAGTGACAGTGAGGACCCAAGTTCCTCCTCAGTGGAGCACAGCCAAGTTCGTACCAGGTAAACAGTCTCAGCAAACTTCTGCGAGAAAATCAAGAGCCAGTAATCTTACCCTCCAGTTCTCTTTTTATGTCGTTATCAGTAATCTTCAGGTGGGTCTTCCACACCTGAGCCCCATTGATTCAGTTCAGCTGGGCATTCCAAGCTGACCATGACTTAATTCATGGCGGTGGGTTTAGGGACTTTCTGAGGAGAGGCTGAGACAGCAGAAACTGGAAGCCAAGTTGAGTCTGTGTGAGAGGAAAGGGTGCAGGGCATGCTGGAGTTGGACAGAGTCAGAGGAAGTGTGAGACTCATGCTGGATAACGCTGCAATGACAATAGGCAGTGAGGCCAGGGACAAAGTTCCCGAAGCTGGTCACAGAAGGAAGCAGACAGGATTATGAAGGGGCAGGGAGGAATCTGGGGAGATGAAGTCAGGGGAAAGAGAAGTGGGACTGAATGAGAAGCACATGGAAAAGTGGGTATTGGGATGCCCGAGAGTTGGCATCCCATCATTGCTGGTCCCTGACAGAGATGGGAACCCTAACAAGTATTCGTAATCAAATATGGTTTCTGCATCTGTCTCTAGACTTCATTTACTCTTACTTACTATCTTTCCCTGTAGCTTTCTTACTTCTGCTTTTGTTCCCTCATATTCTACAGGACTACAAAAATACAATTACTTCTATTCAATCATTACTGTCATAGATAGAAGACAGCCCAAAGAATGCAATATTAGGCTCAGAAAAATACATGAAAAACAGTAGCACAAATTAAGAAAATACAATGTGGCTCAGGGTGATAACAGACAAAGAAAAACAGAGACATGAGAACAGTTCAGAGAGGATGTGCAAGGAATGAATGATTGAGTTTGTTGCGGGCCACATACCAGTCTGGAGCCTTTTTTTGTACCTTTGACCTTGAAATGGTACTGAAAGGCAGATTTTCTAATCTGCATTTCTAAAATAAACAGAGAGTCAGAAAAATGGAGTAGCTTGCCCAAGGCCACACAGCTCAATGACCAAACCAGTATTCAAAGTTGAGTTTCTCTGGCTCATAGAATTCTTTCTACTTCCTTCTGAAAAAAAAATTTCTACTTTGAAAAGAAGCTGTATTAGTTACTTTTCTTGTTGATGAGATAAAATACCCATTCCTCACAAGTGAAGGGAGGAAACTTTATTAAGCTTTGTCTGTAGAGATTTCAGGTCATCATTGGCTGGGTCCATGGCAAGGTGGAACGGCAGACAGGCAGCATCGAGGAGAAAGAGTTCATGGTGGGCAAAACAAAGAATAACCACAGCTCTTTCCATCTCCTATCTTACCTAGGCTACTGGCCCTTGGGGATGGCACTAACACCTTTAATCCCAGCACCCTCGATCCTAGTATTGCCCCAGGCATCAATCTCAATGGCTCACACTAGATCCAGCCATGGCTGAAAAAAATCCCTCCTGTGACTACGTGGAACTTTGAGGGGAAAATCTAGACATAAGCCATAGCTTTCGGATCTCCCATAGCCAGATCTCTTTAGAGTCACTTTCACTGATAATTGCTTGAAAGCCCAGTCATCAGTGAAGCCTTCCAGATGTACTGTTGGGGATTCTATGTATTCTCTAGAGTTCTTTCTTGAGACCCTCATTCTTGTTTTAATATTATACATGCAATAGTATAAATGAATGAAAGGTTTTGATTAATAGCAGTAAGTCAGATAACTTATGAAATTTTCCTTGAATGTATAACCTGACTCTTCCTCACTAGAACTGGGTTTAATTTTTAGCTGTTCTATGTCGTAAGAAAAGAACTGAAGTATGCCCTGCTCTCTGTGGCTCTGGCTACCTGCTTTCAGCAGGAGGGCGTTTTTAGAAACTGTGAAGAAAAGAGGAAGCTGCAGCCCAAGTCCCCAATTTGGCAGGGTGAGCAGTTGTGAGCTCTTAGGAAACTGCCAAGCACTACTGAGATTTCTGTGTCTCATCCAACAAGCTGTTTACACCTGAGGTCCAAGTCTTTCCATCTTGGGAAATACAAGTGATCTCCAGCTGAAGTCAATACACGAAAAAACCCGAGAAGTTACTCAGAGTTTCACTTTGAAAGGCATTATTATATTAGGAAAGCCAAACAATGACATTCTGTGTGAAAGTTAACCTAATACTGATCCAGATTTGTCTGGTCCACCCTGTGAGCTGTGGCGTCTGGAAATGCGCATGTGCCTAGGCAGGAGTCCAGCCAGAAATAGACTTGTGATTCTGTGGGCTCTCAGTGGCCTTGTGGGGCTGCCATCTTTATTCCTCAGAAGGTGATTGAAATTATCTTTTGCTCCTATATGTTTAGAGTACACTGACTTATTAATGAACATAATAGCTGAGCACCTAGCACGTGCCACAATCTATGTAGAAACTGAGAAGATAATGCTAAGCAGAAACACACACACATGTTATACTCAAGAATCTTGTCAGCTAACGAAAGACAAACAGAAAGAAAAGAATAGTGGAAATATATGTCATCTAATGGTGAATGATTTGAAGAAATTGATAGGCCTTGAGAATGTAGGAGCTGTGATCAAAATACGATGAATGTTTAAGTTATAAAAACTATAATATAAAAAGATACATTGCCTTGCCAGGTGTGGTGGCTCACGCCTGTCATCCCAGCACTCGGGAGGCAGAGGCAGGAGGATTGCTGAGTTCGAGGCTTGCCTGGGCTACATAGTGAGCTCAGGGCCAGCCTGAACTACAAAGCGAGACCTTGTCTCAAGAAAAAAAAAAAAAGATACATTGCCTTTAATCCCCTTCGAAATAGTTCCCTCAGTTCGAGTACACTAATCCCGTTGCTCTTGCCACTTTCCGGAGCAGTTTTGAAAGTCCTTTTCCATGAAGGTGTAGTTGCCCTGTTGTGGCTGCCTTGATGTCCTGAGTCAATTAAAACATTCAACTCTCCTACTCATCTGACTTCAGGAAGGAGCCAACTGGAAGTTACATGGTGCTAGATCCAGTGAATAGGGTGGACGAGGATGTTCCCTGATGTTTTTACAAGCCTGCCTTTGTTTTGGCAGTAGCATCCCCCCCGCTTTTTTTTTTTTTTTTTTTTTTTTTTGCTTTTTTGAGACAGGGTCTCGCTTTGTAGTTCAGGCCGGCCCTCAGCTCACTATGGTGCCCAGGCAAGCCGCTGCGAACTCAGCAATCCTCCTGTCTCTGCCTCCCAAGTGCTGGGATGACAGGCCTGAGCCACCACGCCCGGCATTGTATGCGGTGTGGATTGTTGGTGGGTGTGAGTCTCCACACCCAGCATTATATGTGGTTACCGGAGATCGAACTCAGGACCTTGCGCTTGCGAGGCAGGCATCGGTATCACTGAGCTAACCCTCTGGCCCATTCCCCGCTTTTTTTTTAAGAAAGCGATTAGAAAGGATTTCCGGAAGTGCTTCCCAAAGTGGAAAGAATGACGGAACAAGTGTGTTTGAAGTGAGGTAGAGCGTTCCAGGGGGACTGGTGGGGATGAGTATTTTGCTCTAATACTTTTTAAAATGAAGCATTCACTGGCCCTTCTGGGGTCAACAGGGACCAGTGAAGTCGAGACTCGAGCAGTACTGAGTCCGTGCCCTTGCAGTTCCAGTGGGAAGGGCACATGGTGTTCATTCCGTGTCCCTCTCCTCCACGGTACCCTTAAGTCTGGGTGGAGCTGAATCACTTTCATGATGAGATCTGTCCAGATCTAATCGCCCATGGCTTTTCTTCACCCAGGAAATGCGTGCCCTAAGAGCTTTTAATCAAAGAGGTCTGCTTCTCACCCTTTGTTATGTTTCACCCGGACTGTGAGAGGTGTGACACACAAACCAAAAGGGAATTTAACAGGAAACTTAGGTTTTGTTTACTTCAGTTTTCTTACCGGTGGAAACAGCACCAGAGCCTTCGTGTTTGCGCTCCCAGCTCTCCGGACACAGTGCCGTGCTGCGGACTCTGAAGCAGTG
>PVIC010033195.1:0-20263 GCA_004025085.1 Thryonomys swinderianus
TTTCCTGGGAGCCTGTGTTTGTTGAGTACCTGAGACTTCTGATGCTGGGGCCGGAAGACTGACCCTCGCAGTTCACTCAGAATCATTTGTACTGTGCAGGTTAGTAAATACCTGTCCGTAGATGCATATTTTGTTCACATTAGAGGACAGGCAGAATTTATTTTGCAAATCTGTGTGGGATTTTTGACCTGAAAAATATTTAATTTCTTTGAACAGGAACCAAATTTAAGCAAAATGATGATTACACAATTCCTATTTCCAGCCTCCCTTGAAGTTAAAATGGTCTTACCACACTGGGCCTACATTTCCCCATTGGCTAGAGGTGGTAGATGTCCTATTTGGCCCCAGTCCCCAGGACTCTCCCTTAGCTACACCTAACCCATTTTTATTATTTACATTAACTGGCAGGTGCTAAGATGCTTTTAAATTTGTGACAAATTGGTTGGTGTCCACACTTGACAAATGTGTGCATATGGGTGATTGATCTGTTCTTAACAGTACAGATCTAGCATAAATCAAAGATTTTTGTTTGGCTAGCACAGGTACATTGATGAGTATCATTGTTGGGGGCTCTACTGATGGAAGTTTGTACGAACATTCTTCTCTGAGAGAAATGGCCCATCTGAGGGTGAGGTATTCATAAATGGTTACAATAGGGTAACATCCTGGTCACAGGAGTTAGTTTCTCTGTTCTGGTGCTGACATAGAATAAGAAACTGACAGGCATTTTATCCAAGCACAGACTTTTACACAGACTTAAGCAATTAAAACTAAACACACAGCCTTAGCTGAAGGCACAGAACACACATGGCTAAAAGCAAATGCACACGTGTGCACACACACACACACAGCACTCAGGGCAGGGGTGTTATATATTAACACACACAAATGATTTTGGTCATGCTAGAAAAGCCACTAAGGGACAATGGCGATAAGTAGCAATGTGTGGGACAGAAAAAGAATAAATCTAAAACTCCCCTAAGAGGGGCGGCATAAGACAGAACTGAAAAGGTCATGGATTTTAGACTCAGACGGACTTTGATTGAAACTCAAGCTCTACCACATATTAACTATGTGAACTCAAGCAAGCTAGCCGACCTCTGATCTCTATTCTTTTCTTCTCTAGAATGGGTATTTTTACTCTATGGAGTTTTTGTGGCCAGAAAATGTGATCAAGAGACATCAGTCCAGGACCTAAAACATGGTGGAAATGAAGAGCTGTGGATTCTCACACAGGCTTGAACATATCGGCTGGTCTGTCCCAAAGCCCGATCTTCACGCCTCTCTCATGCTCTGAAGGGGAGCAAATGTCCAGGCATCCTTTGGTACTCTACAAGTGGATCACAGATATCCCAGCCCTCGGCAGGGCCTGCAGGTACCTTAGATTGGTACCCTAAGCACTCTTAGAGTGCTTTTCTAACTAGCCTTTTCATTGTCATTTCTCAGAGGAGTAGTGAACTCCGCAAGTCAGAGGCCCAAAGGGGTAAAAGAGTCCTCAAATGTAGTTGAAACGATCTTAGTGCTCAGAGCCTTGAGCTGCCTAGTGTTCTCAAACCTCTGACACTTGGGGTCCCTTGCTCTCCATTCTGTAGCCCCAACTCCTGGATGAAGGCCACTTTCCACTAGAGTCACCATCTCAGAGATGACCTGTGGCTTTTCTCTGTCACATCCTCTCACCCCCCAACACACACACTTTGAGAGCTTTCTGCTCTTCCTCTGGGGGAGGGCCCTCTCTAGTAGGGCTTTTCCCAGCGCTGTGGACTTCAGGACCAGACAGGTGACGGGAACTATACACCCTCTCTAACACCCAGTCCCCACGTTCACTGGGTCACTTTTGCAAACACCCCCTCACCCATCTCCTCCAAGCGTTGATCAAATGACCTCCATGGTTGGGGTAAAACATTCCTATGGGTGAGTCACGCTGGGAACTTGGCCAACCGGTCAGTGGAATATTCCCCACATTCTCTAGTTCCTCTGCTGCTCTTTGGCTCTTAATGTCCAGCTTTCTGCACTCCTTCAGACTTCATATTCACTTGTTCCCTTTGGCACCCCTTCCTGTGTGGGGGATCCTTTGTGTGGCTCATTGAGAACCACAGTGATCCCATCCAAGCCCTTCTTCCTTCCAGCTGAACAACCAGGGTCCCCGCAGAAACTGCACCCTCAGTCGGGGCTGGGGAGGAGCCAGCCGGTCTGGCCCGTGTCTGGACTCGGTACCCATCTGACCTTGCGTCGTCAGTGGCTGGCTGACCAATCCTGAGCCTCACGATGAAATCAATACCTCATCTTTCTCAGCCTCACAGCCCCCCTTGGTACTGTGACATCTTGTGTGAAGGTTTTAGAATACCAGTACTAACAATCATTTGGTGACCTAATTTTCTTTTACTCCCTCATTCCCTCTTTTCCTCCCCACCTTCCTTCATTCCTTTCTTCTTCTCCTCCTTTTTCTTCCTCCTTCTCTTTGAACTAAACACCATCAAGTCAGTGCTGAATATGTAGAGGGATGAGGAGGGTTTTGGGCATGAAGAGGTGGAGTAGAAAGAACGTGAGATTTTCTTTGGGCTTCGATTTTGGCCAGGTAGCTTTTAGTAAATTACCCACACTTTCTGAAGTAGCAATAAAAATAATCCCTTCTTTCTGTGTGGTTGAGGGGAGGACTATGCTGTGAAAGTTGGTGCCAAAGTCAGGCTCAGCTATTACTGTACCTTGATACTAGAAATCCTGGTTGGAGAGAAGCCTGGTGATTATGAGTTTTCTCACCTGTTCTGTTTCTTTCTTGTTTTTCTACTCTGAGTTTGTGGACTTGTGGTTCAAAGAGAAGGGAGATTTGTACATAAATGTCCCTAGCATCATTATTCACAGTGGTTAAAAAAAAAAGTCTAACCTACTCAAATGTCAGTGGGTGAGTAGATAAACCAATTGTGAGGTCTTCATATAATGGGACACCATTCAATGATACAAAGGAAAGAAATATCCTGGGTGAAAGAAGCAAGTCACAAAGGTAACATATTTATAATTCCATTCACATTAAATGTGCAGAATAGTCATCAAATCCATAGAGACACGAACTAGATGGCTGCTTGCTCAGGGGTGGACAAGGGCTTTGTGAGGAGTGTGAGGGGAGAATGCCATTCTTAATATTTTTTAAAGGTACTTTAAAGTTGATTCTGCTAATAGCTGTGTGACTCTGTAAATACACTAGAAGCCCTTGAATGTTACACTGTGTGAGTTATATCTCCATGGGGCTGTCCATTATAATTTTTTTTTTTTTGAGACAGGGTCTCACTTTGTAATTCAGGCTGGCCCTGAGCTCACTATGTAGCCCAGGCAAGCCGCCGCGAATTCAGCAATCCTCCTGTCTCTGCCTCCCGAGTGCTGGGATTACAGGCATGAGCCACCACGCCCGGCACTGTGGTATGTGGTATTGATTGTTGGTGGGTGTGAGTCTCTATGCCCAGCATTGTATGTGGTTACCGGGGATCGAACTCAGGACCTTGCGCTTGAGAGGCAGGTGCCGGAACCACTGAGCTAACCCTCCGGTCCCTGTCCATTATAATTTTTAAGATGGAAGCACAACACTGGCCTCTTTTTTCTATCTTCTGCCCAGTATTAGCCCTGTAGGGCATTCTCTGGGACACTGTTGGCCCATTTCCTGTCTGTCATGCTGGGACTTTCTCTCGTTCTTGCCAGACAGGCTTCCTCCCTTCAGGACAAGTCCTCTCCTGGCCCTGTGTTGGTTCCACTGTCCTAAGGCTTTCTTTAATTAACTGCCCCTACTGTACCGGGATATTTCAGCAGGACAGGGAACCACATCAGGTCTGACCCACTTTGGTGCCTCTAGAGTGTATTCTCTAATATAGAAGATGGGACAAAAATACATGTCAGTGAATTGTACTTCACATAACAGAGGGATCCCCCCGCTTGTGCCTTCACATAGTGAGTCCTAATGTACTGATATTGTGCACAGGTTTGCTGACATTTTTCTCAGGACCTGTATGAACCTGCTAGGAAGCTGCAGGAATTCTACCTTTACCCTTGAGCAACTCTACGAGGTCACAGAGCATGCGAGATGTAAGTCCATTATCCACCTGCAGGCCTGTCCAGCCCCAGAACCCACCGTCTTTACAATACCTCTTCTAGCCTAAAAGACAAATGACAGCTTTAGAAAGGAAGAGTGGTTAGAAGAGATAAAGAGATAGAAAAGCCCAAAGTTACCCTACAAATAAGAAATAGTGTGGACATGCTTTCATCATGTGAGAGCAAGTCCCTGGGTGCCACAGGCTCTCCAGGCCACACTCTGATCTCCACATCTGGTGTCAAACCTGCTGGCCCCAGTGACTCCAGCACCCAACAGCTACACTGAGGCCTGGTTTTCCGAAAGCACTGAGATCTCTCTCGGCCAATTTAGAGGAAGCCAGGCTGGCTGTTCGGGATGCTTTGCTGCAGCCCCTAGGCAGACGCCTCTCTGAGAATGAGGTTACTGAGCCTCAGCTTCTCTTCCAGTTAGAAAATCCCCATCTGGCAGTGCCAAGAAGACACCACCCACTGCATCATTAAAGTGTAACAAGCCCTGGAACTCACTCCAGAAGCCCTGCCTTCCTGTCCCTGCAGTTGGAAGGAAGCATGCGATTGGCTGACTAGGGTCAGCCTAGCCAGCCTTATCTCAGCTGGTTATTATTTGATGAAAGAGCTTTCCTCCTCCCATGGTGTTTCAAAACCACGCTCAGAGTATATTCACTGCTGCCAGGGGGCTGTCTGTGAGGTTAGGGCAGAGCACCCGCAGTCCTCTAGCCCCTGGCCCACAAGCCAAGTGCACAGAACAGCTCTTTATTCATCCACAGATTCGGGCTGTTTGCTGCAGAGTCTTGGTCAGTTTTCCTAATCAACCAGTTGTGAATAACTCTCCAGACAACAGAGTCAAGGATACAGGTATGTAAAGATGAGGGTGTCGGGCTGTGAGGGGCCAGTTTCTTGGGACTTGGGGACATTAGATGTGGAGGGCTGGGAAGCAAACAGAACACAGGTGGGGGACACAGGTGGTGAGGATCTTGGGTGTGAGTTGTTTGTAGCTGGGGAAAGCTGAAGGACCTTTGCGATGTCGCTCTCAAGCTGTGTGCCTTTGTGCCCTATAAAATGCCTTGCGAGGTCTAGCCGCTTTTCTGGCCTCCATGTAATTCCTCACCCAGGCTCCCAACCTGAAACCCCTGAGGAGGGCTAGGATACTTATTAAAAATTGAATTACTTTCTCTTGAAATGCCATTATGTTTGATTTGCCAATGGGACATGGTTTTCAAAAGCTCTGCTGAGTGGTACCCACCTTGTACCCACCCTTGAGATGTGGGCTACAGACAATGTAAGAGTCCAGCTGACCACCTGGGTTCTGAATTTGGTCCCCATTTTGCCTGAGATCTGTGTTGTGCAAAGGTCGCTCTCTCCCTCTCATATTCCCAGCTCAGCAGTGCTCTCTGCGTTTGGGTAGGGAAGACAGCTTTGTGTCCAAGGGCTCCCTCCTGCAGATGAAAGCTGGGCTCTGTGGATGTAACCCGCTGGAGTGAAGATGAAAGACAGATTCAAGAAGCCACTCTGTGTTGAGTTCAGCAGAATGTGGCAGAGAAAGGGAGGATGCAGTACAAAACAATTTTTATAAATTCATTTTAGTGTTGAGTTGGGAAAATGCTCTTATGATACGTTAATATTTTTAAAACTTATTTCCTCCTAAACACATATAGGTTAGGAAAGAGCCAGGCTATAGCATTTCTTTGCCTAGTTTTGGTGACTCGGGAGTCTTTACTCCCAAATGCTTCCATCCCAACTGCTGGGGGCTCTCTGGGAGCTTTTTGTGTGGGGCCATTCCTAGGCATGCTCAGCATACTCCATGTGAGAGGTTCATCAGAGTGAATTCTCTTCCCCTTTCAGATTTTATGGGACATGTTGAAATGTAGAGGACAAGCCACTGTAGGAGCCAGACCTCCTGGCCTTGGCTTTTTCTGGTCTTTTGGGAGCACTGCTTCCCTTTGCCATTGTCTGGATGGCCTGGGTCCTGCTGGCCTCTTCCATCACCCTTCTCCATCTCTCTCTCACCATGTGGGTATTCTTCTAGGTCTTCACAGCTGCCATGGTCAAATACTACCACATTTTATTTTTTCTGTTCATTGCATCCCCTTTCTCTTGCCCTCGGCACCCAGGTCTGGCCAGGTCTCGGTAAATCTTCTGCTGCAAGGTTAGGATGCCTTGAGCTTCTTTGTCTGGACCTCTGCCATGCTGTCTAGTGACTGGTGGTCTGCTCCATTGTCCATACTAGACAGAGAGCTCTGGGCAAGCAGGGAGCAGGCATGACTTGCCAGCCAAGCCCCAGAGCCTGGCACATAGTAGTTTCTTACTGAGCACAGCAGCTAATGCCGACAGACTATTATGTGTATCAGCCTTTTAATGCACGAACAAATTGCAAGTTGAGAAAAATATACAAATTAGCACAGTAAATGGAGCCCATGCTTTTGCTCCATGGTGTTGCTTGGGCCAAATGAATCAGAGTAAAACTAAGCGAATGCTAGCAGGCTCATGGTAGGAACCTGGAACACACTCAGGTGCTCCATCTGACAGACTCGTGTCTGAGCCTGTGGCACCGTCCATGTACCTGGCTGTGAGCTCAGAACTGCTGGTAAGTGGGTGCACGTGTGACCTGAGCTGCTTTTATTTGTTCTCCACCAGCTCTGTCTTCCACATCACTCTCCTACCTGCCTTTGTAGCCAAGTTTAGCCACCCACAGTCTCTCCTGCAGACAGAGAGGGCCTTCACCTCTCGCCTTGAAAGAAATATTTCCTGAAATATGCCTGGATGCTCATTGTCTTGGGTACTGTGATAGCCAATCTTTACCTCTGTCAGATATAGAATGAGTTGGCATGAACCTATGTAAGATCTGTGATGGCAAACCTTTTAAAGCTTTTCATGAAAACAAAGTGCCCACTGCAGCACAGGTGCCATAGGTTTGCCACTGTTTTAGATGAACAAACCAAGACTAGGAGAGGAAAAGTCACTTGCTCCAGCTGGTAACTGCTAAAGCTGAGACTGAGTATTATATGGTTTAGCTTCAAAGCCCTGGCCCTTTTTACATGGCAGGGACATTCCCTAGACCAAACTGCACCCCAAACTCATTTATCACGAAGTGACAGCACTACAGTAAAACCTACATGCTGAGGTTTTAGTTTAGAAAAGTATCAACTCACGTACTCACACCTTTTGACTTAAAAGAAATACAAGTAACATGTGTACCATGGGTTCTTCACCACTGCCCCGGACCCTTAGTTTTAGGCTCCTGCACCCTGGTGACTAGTCTTCTCTAATAGTCCTGTTAGATGGATATCCCTGTCCTTCCTCTGTTTCTCTAGCCACTGGTGGGATTCCCTGCCTGTGGTGTCCTCGGCTTCATCTTCAGTGCCTAAATCTCAGAGTTAGCAGCTGTTTGGGTTGCTGGTGCTTGTGGGCCCACACTTGGCCAGACTGAACCCCTACCTGGGGACTCTACTTTGAGCTGCCCTTAGTCCTAAAGGACCCATTCCCTTCTTTTCCTCTCTCAGGGAATGGTCTTGAGGCATTTGGTTCTAGAACACCACCTTTAGGAAAACCTAGACTAAGGCCTTCACCATAAGGGATTTTCATCAGTGTCTTGATTTTCTGTTGGAAATGTAATAGAATATAAAGTTGAATCTTGTTTTGCCATTTGTTCTTTAAATGGTTGAAACCCTAATTGCCTCTTCTATAAAATGGGTGCACTACTCTCATGGGCTGTCTTTTTTTTTTTTTTTTCAGGATGTCTTTTAGAATAGAGATTCTATACCTGCTGTGTGTGAGGCACTGGGTGGAGAGGAGGGCAGAAAAAGCCACCTGCCCAGGAGAAAGTTACAACAGAGTGAGGCAAGAGACATTAAAATGATTACATAAATAGATAGATCACTCCCTTCTGTGAATGAAAAAAAAAAAAAAACACTCCACAAGGCCAGATTCAGATGGGGCAGCCAAGGAAAGGCTCTTCAGTGAACCAACAGGAGCACATCCTGCCCCTGGGCCACTGCCCAGAATACAGCAGGAAATACCCCAGCCCGGCCAAGGTCCGGCCGTCCCTGGGAGGGTTTGTGAGCACAAAATGAAGGAGCCAGATTGAATGCCTCTAAGAGCCCCGAGTCAGGTGAGTCTCTTGATTCACAGCAAAGAACTGGGCAAACAGGGATGCCTGAGAGGCTGGGTCTAGTGCTGTCCTCCACTCCAACTCCACCGATGGACAGACTGGGCCCAGGAGGAAGAGCTGGCCTACTCTGACTCCAGGAAGCCTCTGTGCTCAGCAGCTCCTTCCGGCTTCCCCCACCAGAGAGTGGCATCTGCTTCCCTGGGATCGCTCTTCTCAGAAGGCCCCTCTGCAGGAAACCAGTCCCTCTGTAGCTCTTTGTGTCTCTCCTGAGGAGTACCTCCCTCCTGGGGGGGGAGGTAGCCTGGGTGACTAAGCTCTCTGAGGTCCTGAAGGGGAAGGTGGGAGGCAGGCGGAGCTGAGGGTCTGGAGAAGGGCCCAGGGAGCCTTGGCTGCCGGGAGCGCTCCCACGGCTGCCCACTCGGCCTCTTACCAGGAGCACCATGTTCCTTTGGCTCTGTGCACAGTGTCTTTGCAAGCACTCAGGTTGGGGCATTCACGGCAGCTTTTTGAAGAGCTGGTTAGTTTTTTTTTTTTTCTTTTTCAGACAAATCTGGGAGTTCTGGGAAGACTAAGACTGCAGACAGTGGTGGAAGAAAATATTTAGCCTTGGGGTCCTAAAAGAATGGTGCAGTTGACATCTTTGCGTCTCACCTTGCCGGTGGGGGGGTTTGCCCTTGGTCTCCACGGGTATTTCTGCTTTTTCTCCATCTTCTCCGCGTGGGTCCTTGCTCTTGCCTTCGGCTGTCTTGTAGTCAGTCCCTGCCTGAAGCTTTCAGAGCACAGCTGTGGCAAAGCCTCCCTGGAACATGGGTGTTTGAGCAAGTGATGCCCCATAGGACAATCGTCGTGAGAGGATGGGGCTGGGTGGGGATCTCAGGGCACACAGCTCTTCTCCGCTTGGATTCTGGAGATGAGAGCTCCCATTTGGAGGGGGCGCTCAGACAGGACTGAGTGCTAAGGAAAGAATGGAGATGTTATGCCACAAACAGCAAACCAAGAGCTTTGCCAAAGAGAGTTAAACGGCTAAATGCACCCCAAGGCAATCTCCTCCCCCACCTCAGAAGTGGTAAATGACTATAGGGTGGCTGTGGACAGTTCACATCACCATTCAGTGCCCAGAGCCTGCAACCTCGCTCTTCACACTCAGTGGAGTCCCGTTCTCCAAGTTCTCAGGGCACTCGCCAAGGAAACACGCTAATGAAGACACCCCCTGCCTGGTGCCCCGGCAGCAGTGGCTGCAGACACCTCTCCCCACCCAGCCTCCAGAATGCACTTAGGAAGTTTTGCATCTGCCTCCTGTGGGTCTGGGGAAAGTATGACTATAAATTTGGCTTTAGCGTCCTGCTAGAAGCCACACTGGCCAAAAGAACACAGTCGTGAAAAGCAAGGGCATCCATTCCTTTGTGGGCTGGGACTTCTTTTGCAGGGGAGGGCTTGTTGCTGTGGAACTTCACCCTGAGGGCTGCTGGAAATACTGTCCGGGTTTGTTAGTTTGTTGGATGAGTTCCAAAAAGTGGGTATGAGGAGCAAGAGCCTGGGAAAATAGGAAACCTTGCTATGGAGAGCCCTTCTAAGATTTGGCAATGGAAAACACTGAGACCAGAGAGCAACAGGAGCTTGCTCCTCCCCCTACTGCCCCCCAGAGCTTCTGCTGGGACCACAGAAGAGGAGCTGAGCCTTTGCTGCCCTGTTTAGAGGTCTCCAGGCACCTTGTCAGGGCAGTGACCATGTTGAACGCAGTGAGCTTCCCGTGGGGTACATTTAATGCCCTCGTTGCTCAGAATGAGTCTGTTGGGTAGCCTGGGACACCCCCACCCCAGGCAGAATAGCATGCTGTGTTAGGCAACAGGCCCGGTGCCCTTGGGTGCTCAGGTCACATGGGTCTGTGAAGCAGTACTGTGCATCCCTGGTCCCGGGTACCCTCCTTCAGTAGTGCTGTGCTACAACACCTGCCCTGCCCCACCTCTACATAGTCCTGTATGGGACAAAAAAGCTTTCAAGGAGCTCACAGCCCAAGGAAAGGGATGATGGATGATTAAACAGGGTACTGAGCATAAGATTACAGAGGGCAAAGTGTGACCACAGAGCAGGACACTGTATTCATAAGTTCCCCAGTTCTACCCCTCACCTCTTGGCCTGGAAAGCCTCCTCATTGCTGCCAGCCCCTGTGGTTCCTCAGCACCTGTGCTGGTCCCTTTCTGACTGCAGGTGGGTACTAGTCCATGGTGCCCTTTACAGGCTAGGGTGGCATGAGAACTAAAAATAAAGCTGCAAGTACCTAATATAGCTGTCCATGTTCAATTTGAGGAAATTTCTATTTGTTCTGAGAATCTATCCTTCCTGCCTGGTTGGATGATAAAGCATTCTTTCTTTAATTAAATGATGGTGTTTGTCCAATGAAGGTTTGGTTTGGCTTAATACTTGAAAGAATTAGAAAGTTAATCTCCCTTTGTTGACAACACTGTGATAGCTCAGAGCCTGGAAAATCATGTCCCCAAACCCACTTGTAGCTGAGGCTAACATCCACGTTTAAACCCAAGCTGAGGCCTGGGTGGTGTTTCATAATTTCTGACTTTGCAGTCCATAGCAGAATGGCAGTGGAGATACATTGCAATTTCATTCACTTCCCTGGGATGTTTAGCTAGTTGTGACAGCCAAATTTTTAAATAGAAGTTATTGCTTTCTTGGTAGCTCAGGCTCCTGTATGTTTAATGCTTCAGGTATCTGCTTTCTGGGCCAAACTCATGAAAATCTAAAAGGGAAGGAACCGTCTCAGAGAGCAGTTGCAATGGAAACAGGAGCCATGAGGACTCAGTGCTATCTGGATGTTTAATTTTTCATTGATATTTCAAGATAAAGTTGATCTTCAGAGTTGTGTTAACCCAGGTCACCAGCTTCCAATTAGCAGCAGCTTAGAGGCTGCTGTAAAAGATACCTGTATTCTGTCTTGGGGGCAGTATAAAATGTGGGGCTCTTCATCTGGCTGCTTATAGTAGGGAATCCCAAAGTCATAGGACCTCCTGTGGTTATGTGAAGTCCTAAAACACTTCTGACAATCCTGACATCTTAGATTGGGTGCAGGGTCTTAGGGGTCCCTAAAAAGTCTACTATATAAGCCCAATCCCAATAGTCTAAGTAGTAAAGTCCAAGTTCTTGGCTTCTAGTTGGATCATTGTCTGTTTGAAATTGCTTAAAGTAAGTCTTGCAAAGCTTATATATTTATCTGTAAGGAACCCTTTGTTTTAGCCATGTGTGCAGTGTAGAATTTGGTCCATGACAGTAACTACAGAAGACAAAAGCTCATGCTTCGACCTGGAGCTTCTTGAGGTCAAAGATGTGACTTGTGTGTGATGCAGGTAGACACTGTCTTCTCCCTTCCTTGGGATCCAAAACATCTCCTGGGACAGATTAGGCCCCAAGTAGTCATTGGTGGTAATGAGAAAGCAAGCAATTTAGAATCCAGTTTCTACCTTGATCTAGTAGGAGCCATATGTGTTAATATTTTTAAACTTGACTAGTTATGAAAACTGTCTTCAATGTGATTATCATGTTTGGTTTGTAACCAGCTGAGAAGAGGAAGGGGTGCGAAAGTGAAGCTGATAGGTCACTACAGCCTCTAGGGGGTCATTCGCTGTTTGGAGTTTTGTGTCCTAATCCTCCGGGCCCTGTGCGGGTGGCTTATTCAGCGGCTGCTCTGGACTGGAGAGTGGCAGGTGTGGTGCATTTATGTTCACACCACTGTGACCCTTTGCCTGGGCTCCTACAGCAGCAAAGTCTTTTCCAGTGAGTGCACAGGTCTCACTGCAGGCAGTGCTCTGGCTGCCTTGAAGTCATGGTGAGAACATTGCAACAGGCTTCAGGGAACATTTCTCATCAAGGCTTTGCCATCGGCCCTGTGCAAGATCCTTTACCTCATCTGCAGAACATATTGGATTAGATCAGAATCTCTTAGCCTCTGCTACCATGACCCTTAATTCTGTATTATAAGGCTACCTAGTGTACAGTAAGATGTTTAACAACAGACTGAATGTCAGTCAGACTCCTCCCCTCATTTGTGGTAACCAAAAATATCTCTAGAAATTTCCAAGTGCAGTTCTGGTCTGGAATACAAACCATCCATTAGTCAAGAATTATACAATAAGATATCTGCCTCAGTTTGAGATACCACATTACAAATGATTATCATACCCTATTTTATTGAGCTTCTACTGTGTGCTGTACATTGCCTTAGAGTCTTTTTAGATTCTCCACCAGCCATGGAATGTCCATCTTCTCATTTGTACCAGCTTTATGCATCCCTGATAAGAGCTGGTGCTGTGTATAGAAAGGCAACAAGATTGACAATTGCTAGATCCTGTAATCCTTTTCTCTGCCCACATCAGAGAAGAAGTGTATGAAGTGGTTGTTATTTGCCAGCCTCCTTCTTCTATCTCAACCAAACTGCTTTCCTCAACCCCATGACCAATGCTGACAATCTTCCTAAGGATACTCTAGTTTGTTTTGAGGAGGACTCCCCCCCCCCATCCCCAGATAGCTTGTATTACCCAACGGTTGATTTGTTCTGTCTAAGGAAAGGGTTTCCAGGAACCAGAGAGTCACAGGGGTAGCTGTGTCAGCTGTCTGGCCAGCACGACCAAGGGCCAGGGATCTCCTGCTCTGTGGGGTATCAGCAGTCTCCTCTCGCTAGAAGCCTTATCACCTGTCTGGGCTCCAAGCGTCCCAGGGCAAAGACCACATCTTGGATATCTGTGCAGTGCACAGGAGGTGTGAAGGATGGAGTTAGGGAAAACACAGCCCTGGCTCAAATTCCAGTTCTGTCAACTACTCCCTGGGCGACCTGGGAAACTCCTGTCTCCTTCCTGAGCCTCAACTGTCCCTCAGATCTGAGCAGTCTGTGGTCCTAAGGCTCCTTCCCTGGCTGAGCAGCTGTGAAAATGAAATAGCAGAAGACATGGAAAAGACACAGCAGCTACCACAGTTCTCCAGATACTGAGTGCTTCATAGAAATCCAGAGTAACCTGATCCTCTTAAATAGTAACTACCAATAATAAAAAGTATAATGTCAAGCAGATAACCAAGAGCAGGAATCCGGGTGGACGAAACGGCAGGAAGTGGACTTGTTCCGGTACTGACAAGGAACAGGACTGGCAGGGGAGTACCAGGGTCCCCAAGGCCTCAGGGCTGGTGAGCGGTGGAGCAGCGATGGGTGTCGCAGCTCTGGAGTCACCACCAGATTCTGGTTCTGCCCTGTGGGACTTATTTATTGCTCATACACCTAAAGCCCACGTCTAGAAAACTGCCCAAGAGTTGAAGGGATTAGATGTAAGAACCATGTGCAGTTTGCAGGGAATCTTGCTTGGGGGCTGTTTCTAGTGGGATTCTTTTCTCCAGGGCAAGAGAGAAATGGAGAGTTTTCTCTGACGTGTTTCTGTTTATGAAAACTCCCAGAAGATTAGTTTCTGACTTTTTCCGTTAGCTAGGTAGGATAGGAAGAGGAAACTGAGTGTAACGTACGCATGTGCTACTCTACAAACGCCATGAACATACCACTTGCACACAAACGCACCACACAAAGCATCACACACACCATGACATATACCTTACATACTCCTCACACCCCCACAACCACACACACCACACCCACAGCCACACACACCACGCATGTGTCTTGTTTGACACATACAACACACACATGTACATAGCACACATACTTCACTCCCTCATTATACCATTGTATCCCCCAGCAAACTCCCATAACTGTACTCCTTTGCTACATACTATGTGTACACCCACACACCCACACCTGAGTAAATTCTGTTCCCCAGAGCATAGTGCCCAGAGGAGGCTACATCCTTTAAGGCTCCCAGGCTACCTGCACACCCAAGCACAGCATACAGCACCTCTGTGTTCCCTGGCCTCCCACCTCCTTAGACCTTAGGGATCATAGCATTGGGCTTTTGCTTTAAGGCTGATATTTGGTCTCAAAAACCATCCTGAATTACTAAACAGTGAGACTGCAAGAGACTTCTCAGGGCTGGCTTGGACCAGTGATCTGTGTTTGCCTTTCACTCTGGCTAGTAACTTGTGAGTATTCTGGAGACAGAAAGACCAAAGTGTCAGGCTTAGTGGCTGAAGGAGGCTGAGTTTTAACAAAGTGGCTCTGAAATTTTCCCTCCAGTTGTGACTTTTAAATACCTGCCCCCCTTATTTATTGCTTTTATTTCATTTCATTTTATTTTAGGGGCCAGGTATTTAGCTGAGTGACACTGCACCTGCCTGCAAGTATAACATCCTGTGTTCTACACCAGGTACCAAAAAAAGTTACTATTTTGGGCCTGCTGAACATTTCTGCCAGTTTAATTAGGGTTTTAGGATGTGAAATCATGAGTGAGGATTATGTGACTGGAACCTTGGTTAAAATGGAATGTTATTTGATTTAAATTTCACTGTAGTTATAAGTGATGGTTATAATTCAGTCAAGATTGTTGTATAGAGTCCTAATTTCCATCACAAGGCTATCATTTATTTTGTCCTTTTAACTCAACAATTTATCCACCTATGTGCTATCTTCCTTACTGAAAGGGTCATACTACACAGAACACATTTTAAACTTTTCTTTAACTTACTTCTTCTATAGTGTGAGCTCTTCCCTACTACAGCTTGTAGGGATGAAGATTTGAGGAGGGACTGGCCAGCTGTGGTCCCTGAGCCAAACTCCATCTCCCACCTGTTTTATAAAGTTGTCTAAGTCTTCTTTTACACTACATGAAGACTCAGTCGCTGAGACAGAGACCATGTGGCCTGCAAAGCCAAAAACTTTCAGAATTCAGCACGACAGTTTTCATGAGAGCCCATGGCCTTGTGATCGGCAATAAGTAGATAGTAAATGGTAGGTGTGCTGCTGATTATCGATCTCTTCCTCCTATGCATGTATAGCCAGTTTGTTTTCTGTGTTTGGCCTGGGGGTCTTTAGTACTGATGAAGATAGAAAGTTCCTGTTCTTCCAGAGTTCATGTTATAATGGGGAAGATAGACAATGATCAGGAAGGAAAATCAACAGGTTATTTTCAGAGAGTGCTGAGTGCTATAAATAAAAGAGAATGATATAGAAGAAAGTGACAAGGCAGTGGACAGAAAGATGCTAATAGAGCTAAGAGCTAAAAATAAGAATGAATCAGCCATACAAGTGTCTACAGAAAAAATGTTCCTGGCAGGAAGGAGAAGAAATGTGTGAGCCTTGAGCCAGCAGGAACTTGAGTTGGCCCTGGAACAAGATGACCTTAGGAACTGAGATAGCAAGGGCAGGGGGATGGTGGGGGAGGGCAGCAAAGAGGCTGGCAGGGGTTAAAGTTGGTCAGAACTTGCAGTCCTCAGGCAAGTGTGCAGCTCAGGTTATGGGGCAGTCGGAAACCCTGAAGAGGCAGAAGGAGCCTGAGTCCTTGGCTTCATGCTAAGATCTAGGCTGTAAGTAGTAATACTCTTCATACATCAGTCACAGCAATGAGCACAGGCTCTTGTGAGCCTTGATCGAAGTGGCAGCTTTTGGTTGTGACGAGCACATCATACTGCCTGCTGAACTCGGACACCTCACTGGGGCTCTTCTCCTCACAGTGCCCCCAATTCACCCAGCAGGTCTTCTGGCCAGTGCCATTGTCTCTTTGAAATCATTTCTTATCATGAGCTTTTAATGCTTCTCCAGGTAGAGCACTTAAGGTGAAAATCAGTGAAGGTGATCTTAAAACCTCTAATACATTTCCAGTAATGTAAGACTACCAGATAAGCGTTTTGTTCCTGGGGTCATTCAGATTCATAGCTCAGTTCCCATAATTAACATTTCTTTTATGTCTGAACCACTGAACAGGCGTGAAGAGCCTCAGTGATGATATTTTACCACTGTGAGGTTTGAAAGAATACCTTAGATAGCATCAGTTATTCAAACTGCCTCCAGAATTGCTAATAATGGTCGGTAGTGCGCCTTTGCTCACTTAGAGGTAAAAGTAAACCTTTGGCTTACACACCTTTATCCATTTTAGATGACTCTTTCCTTTTGTTCTTCTATGTCTTCCTCCTTCATCATCCTCATTTCCCTTAACCCCAACCCCACTCCCTTTTAAAAAAGGGTCGAATTCTATAATCAACTTGAACTGAGTTGCCCAGGGAGGCCCTAAACTCATTATCCTCCGGCTTCAGCCTCTCAAACATTAGGATTACAGGTGCATGCCACCACACCTGGCTTCAAAACTCTTGATTGGAAGTACATATTAGTCAGGTTTTTGTCACTCTAATGAAATAACTAGAGTACTATACAAGTTTATAACCAGAAAAGGAAAATGCACTGGGGCCGAAGCTGGGGAAGCTTGTGGCTCCAAACTAAGCCCTTTCAATTATGGTTTGTGAAAACAAGTGGATGAGATAAAACCTCCTTGGGAAGGTCTAGACATTTTCCTAAGAACTCTTAGCCAGCATGATAGAAGACCCACTACTTTCCAGGCACTGTCTCAGTACCTTATATATTTTAACTCCTAATCACTGTAATGCTGGAGAACAGGTAGTATTATTAGTTTGCTTTATAGGTGAGGAAAATGAGGCATAGAGATATAAAAACCACCAACTGAGTTTACATTAAACATGCTTAGACCTTTCATAAATATGAACAGTATTTTGAGATGTAATATACTGAGCTGAGTTTACTGAGCTGTAATTAGTGGTTCAGAATAATTATCATTTTGGATGTGTCTGGACTATGAACATGTACTGTTGAAGCACAAGCCTAATTAATAATATAAATCCTATACATTCCCCCTCTTGCATAAGAAAAGCTTACCAGGTCATATGGAGAGGAGTGCCAGTTGATTGGCTGCTTAAGTAGTATTTGGCTAAGAGTGACTGTGGTTTGAAAACGTGAGTCTAGTCACCAACTAGTTCATTTGATTTTTGTAACTTTATCACTGTTAAAAAGCTCACTTTATGTACATAAGGCATGTCACATCACTCTACAGCTGAAAGCCAACTAAATCTTATCTCTGGGAAGTTAAAATTTCATTTATTCCAGGTTTTGATCAATTGATGAGGCTGTACATGTAATTCATTCTTTATCTAGATTATATTTATTCAATAGTTAATGAACAATTGACCTAAAGATTTAGATGGTCTATTCTCCAAGAATATCACTTATAAATGACCTAGAAAAAAAACAGTATTACAAATATTATAATTTACTGACCGTATCCCTTGCTTAAAGTAGTTATGAAGAATTCTACAGTTCAAGTGCAATTCGAGTGTAATTTACATATGTTCAATGATCTATGGAGATGTAGGAACACTGGCCCAGAACTGAGAGCTTCTGAACAAAGTTGCTTACTGTCTTGTAATTCTGTAAGCTGGAGGAGGGAAGAAGTTAAAATATAATTTCTTCATACTAAGTGAAGACTTGGGCCCTGTGATCCATCCAACCAGCAAGATGAACAGGGAATTGCATCCTGAGTCATGGAAAACTTATTCTATAACATGCATTATCTTTTATGTTGCAGATCATCTTTTTTTTTTTTTTTGAGACAGGGTCTCGCTTTGTAGTTCAGGGTGGCTCTGAGCTCACTTTGTAGCCTAGGCAAGCCTTGAACTCAGCAATCCTCCTGTCTCTGCCTCCTGAGTCCTGGGACGACAGGCGTGAGCCACCACGCCCAACACTGTGGTATGTGGTACTGATTGCTGGTGGGCGTGAGTCTCCATGCCCAGCATTGTATGTGGTTACCAGGATCGAACTCAGGACCTTGCGCTTGTGAGGCAGGCACCGGAACCACTGAGCTAACCCTCCAGCCCCTGCAGATCATCTTTTTTTTCCAAGTTGTTTAGTACATGTGTGTACCACATAACAGTTGGTGGGAAGTTGGTTCGTGTACATAACACATTTTAATTCCATTGTGCATCCCTCCCTCGCCCCTCCACACAGGCCTTGATTCCCCTTTTATTTTTTTTGTACATGTTTACAGTATATAGTGTTTATATTCCTTGTTGGAGTTGATACCCATACAGAACACATCCCATTTTCTTTTTTTTCATCTCTTATCTTTTCCTTCTTTCCTACCTCACTGCATCTCTTGATCCCTTTTCTCTTTGAGAGTGATCTAGTTCCCTACTTCCTATTATATATCTTTTATTTTGTTCTTTACTTTTGCTTTAGCTTTCTTTCTAATATGCTGACCATCTATAATAGATTTCCTTACCATAGTCAATGGTATTTTTGTATTATTATTTTTTTTTCAGTATTGAGGATTGAACTTGGGTTCTTGTGCTTACAAGGTACCTGTGGTACCACTTGAGCTAAATCATCAGCCCAGTCAATGATACTTTGACTTTATATTCATATTCTATTTTCCATCACATAATTTAAATAATTTGAAACTGGGTTGATAACTCATTTTTACTTTGGAAATGCTTTCATTTGGAAAATTCTGAGCTAAAAGCCAAAGACAGTTATATACCTCATATTAAAATAGTCCAAAAGAATATATTTCCAAAAGAAAACATTGGAGCTTTTATATGTCCTTGAAAATAATAAAATTAAATTTCTCTAGAAATATTTTAAAGTGAGCCTTAGTTGAATTTGGATTGATCTCCTTCCCAATTAGATTTAATGAATGAGGTAGTAGTTTACTTTGAACTCATTAGAAAACGAATAATATAAATGCAAAGTAGTTCTGTTCCTTTGCTTCATAAGAATTTTTTTTTGACAAAGATTGATTCCAAAGAAAAACATAAGCTCTCCCCAACCATGTCTGGCTGTATGTGTGCCTCTGCCTGGCTTTCCTTCTCAACCATGGGCTTCTACTTCTCAGTGGGGGCATTTTCTCCCAATTCTGTGGCTTGCAAGTCCTTTTCTGATGCTTCTATTCCTATAGCTGGCTTTTTAGCCATGATGATGGCTGTAAAAGGTACTTCTATGCTCCTGTGTTGTGCAGTTAGACATCTGACAAATAGATGCTGAGCATCAGCTCTGTGCATGGCACTGTTTCATGCTAGGAATGCAGGTGAAGGAAATAGGAGAAGTAGGAATGATATGTGAGAGGGAGAGGCAGAGAGTAAATGGTGAATTATTTACTTATTATTATAATTATGATTGGTCCAATGGAAGAGAGGCCAAGACAAGGGCCCTACTTGATCTGTAAGACTAAGTTTCCTCAAAGATATAAGAACTAAGTGTGTGAGAAGGTATGAACTGGAGACAGAAAGAGAGGTGCGGGGACCATTGTAAGCTGAGGAGGCAGCATGTGCAAAGGAAGGGTGGAATTAACTGAAAGAAAGGGTAGCTGAACTCAGAGAAGAAGGTGCAAGGGGGGGAGGGGAGCGGCAAGAACAAACTGAGGCCACACTTACTTTAGTGTTTGTCCTAGAAGTTCTAGGCACAGCTGAAAGAATCTTAATCAACTGAAGAGTCAATAAGGAGAAGAGGTTGGGGTGTTGGCACAGTCTGTGTTGCATTTTCAAGTGTCTGTTCCAGCTTGGTAGCAGATGTCTGGAAGTGTTGTGGGTCAGAACTCCTCAACATACTGAGTCCAGTTGAAGAGCTCTTGCCTCTCTGGTAGGATGGGGATGGTTTGGATTGGGATAGTGCAGGTAAAGAGGCAGATAAAAGTAAGTGGGTGATGGGTTTGAATAATTTGAAGGAAAAATTTCTATGGCTTAGTGCCAGATTGGATATTGGAGGAAATCCAGAATGACTTCTAGTTTCTTGGGTTGCTAAGGTGGAGTAAAGGATAAAAATGAAGGAGGGCCGGAGATTTAGCTCAGTGCTTCCAGCGCCTGCCTCGCAAGTGCAAGGCCCTGAGTTTGATCCTGGTAACCATGTACAATGCTAGGCGTGGTGACTCACGCCCACCAACAATCAACCAGCAATCAGCACCACATACCACAGTGCCAGGCGTGGTGGCTCACGCCTGTAATCCCAGCACTTGGGTGGCAGAGGCAGGAGGATTGCTGAGTTCCAGGCTTACCTGGGCTACATAGTGAGCTGAGGGCCAGCCTGAACTACAAAGTGAGACCCTGTCTCAAAAAAAAAAAAAAAAAAAAAAAAAAAAAAAATTAAAA
>PVIC010033196.1:0-20260 GCA_004025085.1 Thryonomys swinderianus
CACCCCCGCGGCCTTTTCCAAAATGGGGGTCTTCCTCGGTGAGCAGGAGCCCCCAGAGGAGGAGCGAGCCCTCTTGCAGGTCAGTTTGTCCTGCCGAAGAGACAGCAGAGCGCCCCAAGGATGCACAGGCGGCAGGGGGGCAGGAGGCACTGGCGGGCCCGTCTGGGGCCACTGCAGGCCCGACCAGCTCCCTCCGCTTGTCCTGGTCACCTTTGTTTGCTTAAGGGCTGACAGGGCCAGCGCGCCCGATGTGGTGTTTACACAGCAGCTCCCACTGCGGCTTATTAAACCCCTGTGACTTCGTCCGCGCTGCAGATACGCGGCTGGCCGGCCTGTGTTGACAGTAAGTAACAGACACCCTGTCACAAGGTAACATGTTTATACGCTCCGTGGCATGCCTGGCGAGCGCGTCCCTGTAAAACCATCACAGATAATGAGGCTCCTATCAGATAAGTGACTATAATAAATGACCACAATTAGGTCTCTGGTTGATGGGAATCCTTGGTGGTCTCTACAGCCTGACTTGGACGAATTCCAGGCTAAATTGAATTGAAAAATCAAAACAAAACAAAAAGGAATCAAAAATTAAATTTCAATGATGATTTCAAAAGGACTGTTAAAGGGAATGTTCACACCTTCAGGTCCAGCCCTCTTTCCCTTACGCTTCTTTCCGTCTCAAACACAATAAGAAACAAGAAAAATAGCGAAGTGCCCTGTGCTTGTACCCATGAGGGAGGAGCAGAGCGAGGGCCCGGGCGCAGCCACGGAGCCGCTTCTGCCCAGCCGGTCCGGGACTCTCGGCGCGGAGCTCAGTGCGCCAGGCCAGCGACCCCAGCAGCGTGAAGGCGACGGCACCACCTTTAAAGGCTCTGCACACGCCAGCCAGGGCCACGCGACGGGGAACAACGCCTGGAACTTCAGCACTCTCACGAAGAAGTCTCTAAAAGACATTTACTTTCTAGGTCAAAACAGTCATTCGCAGGACGACTTCTAGATTTACAGGGAGCCTTGTCCGTGGCGTATAACTTCAAGAATGTGCTGAAAGGAGGTCTGTGAGCCCTTGCGGGGTCTTAAGAGACAGCGCCACAGAGGAGGCCACGGCGGGCAGTCCGATGTGCGCTGAAGGCCCGCAGAGCCATTTCTCCTGGGTGACAGCTGTTTGGTTTATGTCGTGCCCGGCAGCCTGCCTAGCTCTGCCCCACCTCTCCCTGCCCCCTCCGCTCCCGCCTCGTGCTCCTCCCACCCAGCAAGCAGTACTGTCACAGTGTGGGTAGCAGAAAGTGCTTTCCCTACGTCTAATCTGGGGGTCGCTGTTGCCACCACCTTGAATAATTTCTCACGACCATCTTAGGGGACACGGCCGGGAGGCAGGACGAGCCCCAGCAGTGCAGGCCCTGGGCACGGGGTCCCGTGATGGATGAGGGCTCTGTAACCCTGTCACCAGAAGACCTCATAAACTCGGGAAAGTTGTCCAGGCATTGGGCTGTTTACCTCTTCGCGACTTTTAAGGTGATTTATTTGACCTTTGAAAACTGCGATCGTACTTCTTGCTGGAAACAGCGCTTGCTTCGGTGTGAACGGTGCCTGTCAAAGCGGCAGAGTCTCCAGCCTGAGGCCCTTTATCGCCGTGCTGCTCTCATTGGAGTGAGGAGCAGGGCGCGTCCGTGCAGACATATTCAAGGGACGCTGTCTAAGTAGAGGAGATGAGTGTGTGTCTCCCTAACGATTTCTGCAGGGATCCCTAAATGCCCGGACAGGGAAGCCAGAGGCTGCAGAGGCAGAGACCAGCCGGTGGCTAGCGGTCTGATCTGGGTCCCACCTTTACAGCCGGCTGACCCTAGTTACATTGTTTCACAACTTGCAAGCAAGAACTCCAGAGTCAAACCACCTGCGTCAGATTGTAAGCTCCCTGCTCACTCTCTGCATAATCTTGGGCAAAACAGCTCACCTTTCCGGGCCTCAGTGCCCTCATCTGTAGAATGAAATTACAGTAGAGCTTGTACTTCTCAAGGCTGGTGTGAAAATCAAAGCAATCGAAAAATAGAGGGTTCAACTGCACAGAACGCAGTTCTAGTCATCAGTAGGCTCTGGAGGGCTGTGAAGTAGTCACACTTACAGGTGAGATGTGACGTCAGACAGAGAGCAGGAAGCACCTTGTGCAAGACACCGTGCCACACACACGGGCGCACCCGGGCCCCAGAGCCAGGCGCAGGTCAGCGGGCTCTGTCTATACCTCGGTGTGCACAGAGTGAGACCACAGGCACATCTTCACTTTTTAACCATGTTTTTCCAAACTATGCAACGTATTCATTCACAGCTCTACACATAAAGAAACAGAAGTTGTAAAAAGATAAAATGACTTACGTGAGGCTCCTACCTCTTCCCACTATCACAACACACTGCACCTCTGTCTCTATGTTCACTGAATGTTGACTGTGGCATCACAGCTCACTGGTTTTCTGGCTTTGTGCAGCTGGTGGCTGCAGGAACTGTTTCCCTTCAAAGGGAACCGCTGCCGAGGAAGCCACCCCAGATCCTGGAGAAGGCCCGGGCCGTGGTCCAGCAACCCAGGCGGAAGTCAGGAAAAGTACTCAGCATCGCACACTGAACTTGGGGAATCACTTTACCAACTGGCCTGGTCTTACTTATCTGGGACATCGGAAATTCAGGATATTCAGCGAGGTTTCCTAAAAGTCGTTATGTCTTTTCAGAACTTGACCCATCAACAGAGCAACAGCTAGGCACCCGCCCACCCCTGAGAAGGTCGGTTCACTCCACAGAGTGCCCCATAAGCTTTTCCCACAACCAGGGCTGCTCTGTGTTGGGGGCACAGACACTGGGCCGCCTGGTCACTTTGCAGGCCTAGCAGGAGTTCACAGAGTGCTGATTTGTTCTGGAAAGCCCATAGGTGATCGCCTAGGACTGGGATGCCATGGGCAGGTGTGGTCTAGGCAATAGGGACAAGCTTGGGGGCCAGAAAACAAGTCCTCGGGGCACCTGACACTGCCCTCTAAGGCGCTGTCTCCGATGCGCTGTCTGTGGCCTCTTGGTTCCGGCCCCCACCTGTACCCCTCTGGGTCCACGTGCCACTGCAGGCCGCGTCCCTCACCTGTGGATTGGAGCCTGGAGCGGGCGGGCACAGAGGTGCCGACGGGTCTGAGGGTGACAGCCCGTGATTTACCGGCCACCACCTCTCCCTCCAGGACAGAGCGTGCCGAGAGCTCGTTAATCTTCGCCCTGGAGGGGAAGAGGCTGATGGCGACTGGATCGGACTGGCGAGGCGGATAGACAAGACCGCAAGGCGCAGGTGACAAGGTTATTAACTGCGCCCAGCTGGCTCGTGACTGGCAGGCTGCGCGGCAGCGGCAACCCGGCAGGTGTGGGGCGACGCGAGGTCCCGCTTCGAGAACACAGGCTGCTCTGCAGTGAGAAGGGGAACTGCGCGCAGCCAGCCCCTCGGCCGACAGGCCGGAGTGGAAAAGGTCAGGCGCATTCACAACAATTTCTGCCCGCGCCCGCAAAAGGAAACCGTTGAACTCAATCACCAGGGGCCCCTCCGTGTCCTCCCTGACCGGCCTCTCCCTCCAACTGTCCTCCATCCGAGCTGCGGCCACAGGAGAGCCCACCACTGGTCCTGTCCCGTCTGCCCAGCAGGAAGCACCCAGTTCCTGTCCCAGTGTCCTCAGGGGTGTCCCCGGGCCCAGCCCGCACCCGGGGGCGCCAGGCCCGAGGCTCTCTCCTCCCTGCGGGCAGCCGAGGCCTTGCTTTCCCGCAGACCCTGAGAACCCAGCGGCACCCCAGCAGCTTCCCAGAGCACGAGGGGACCCCTCGAGTCCCTCCCTGAGCTGGAGACCCACGAGCGGCGGCCTCGCTGGGACCTGATCTGACCTGGGTGCGCCCTGTGCGCCCAGAGGCCGAGTCAAGCTGAGGACCCACGGAAGCCCGCAGTCAGCCCAGGCGGGGCGAGATTGTGCTAGGCGCTGGTGTCTAAGCTTGCAGCCTGGAGACTCACACCACCCTCAGGTGTGGGCACAGCAGGTGCCGACCTCACTTCACGGAGAGGCAAACACACTCAGAGGGCGGGGCTCCCCAGGTGGAAGAAGGGCCGAGCAGCGCCTCCATGGCAGTCAGCTCCTCAGCCGGGCTGCGAGAGGGCCTCTCCATGGCAGACGCTGTTGTTTGCCTCCTCAGAAGCCGTCAGTCCCTCTTTCCTCCTGCACAGGACCGGTTTTCAGAACAGCATCGGTCTCCCGAAGAGGAGCCACCTCGGTGCAGGCACAGGTGTGCCCCCCACCTGTGACCCCAGAATGAAGGAGGAGGTCTAGGGGGCGTTTCCGGGACTCACCGGCTGAGGGTAAAGCGCAGAGTCGGCCGTGGAGGGCGCTGCTCTCCTGGTGCCGCAGGACGACTCCCCCTGCTCGGTCTTCTTGGCCACAGCTGCTCTCAACACGTCCGCAAGTCCTGACAACTAAATGTGCTTTTTCACAAAATTGTACAAGCTACTAATGCATTTCTGTAATGAAGGCGCTGTTCTTATTGAAAAAGAGAAATAATTAGAGATGATATTTGAGATCGGGAAAAATAAGTATTCAATAAATGATGAGACAAGGTAATAGTTACTTGAAAAAGACTGTTAATAATGGCAGAAAAAAACAAATCCCACATGAATGGCAAGCCACTATACATATGTAATACCTGGTAAATAATTATTGCTCCCTGTGAAAAATATGAAGATTTCCATTAATGGATATTTTCATGTCAGCTCTCAAAGAACTTGCAAGGTAGAAACCATGCAGGGAACATGGACTGCATTAAAATGTGTGGGTTCCAGACATTAGAAAAGACTGGAAAAATAACATAAGCTCCCCAAACCAGCGCCTCAGTCTGTGTAAGAATGTTGTAAGAAATCCTGAAAGAAACACCACCACAATAAGAAACACACAGATGCTTTAATTCAAAATTGACTTAAGAAAAAATACTACCAACCAATTACATGGCAAGATACAGAGATCTCAGGAGGAGCCAAAGACCTTCACACTTTGGATGAGGGCGAAGGACAGAGCACTTGCTGGGTGTGTGAGGCCCTAGCTTCCATCCCTAGTGCTGCCGGAAATGGAAAAAAATAAAAAATGAAGTGCAACTTGTTTTGGGCCAGAGATTTAGCTCAGTGGTTCCGGCGCCTGCCTCACAAGCACAGGTCCCTGAGTTCAAACCCCGGTAACTACATACATTGCTGGGCGTGGAGACTCACGCCCACCAGCAATCAATACCACATACCATAGCGCCGGGCGTGATGGCTCACGCCTGTCATCCCAGCACTTGGGAGGCAGAGGCAGGAGGATTGCTGAGTTCGAGGCTTGCCTGGGCTACATAGTGAGCTCAGGGGCAGCCTGGACTACAAAGCGAGACCGTCTCAAAAAAAAAAAAAAAAAAAGTGCAGCTTGTTTTGTCATTTTGGGCCTGTTGAATTTGCAATTTTTCATTACAATGCCAAGTGTTTGGAAGAGGCTAGAAAATGTGCTGTTGATAAGCCTCTATTAGAACCAGAAAAGAAGAATGTAAGAAGGAAAGGAAACCTTTGAGACATCATGGTATGTTAAGAATTGACTCAAGGAGAATGCAGAAACAATGCCTGTGGATGTGCGCGGAAGCCTTAGCTTGGAGGGAAACGGGGTTTGCCTGGCGTGGGGGCAGGGCCGCTGACTCAGCAAGGAAGCAAGCCGAAGCTTGGAGCGGAGATGCAGGTTGGTAGTGAGAGTCTTACTAACATGGAGCTGTTGTTTGTCTTTTCCAGGATTTCTAAATATTTTTGTAAATGATGAGGTATGATCCAAAAATATAGTTTGTTTAAATGTTTAAATCCATCACAATCAAAGATATATATCATCATGCATCTCCACGAGAGAGTAGAGCACGTGTGCTTCTCTCCTGCAATACAAGTAACTGTTTCTGATTGTAGAACCCACAGATGTGCAAGGGGTTGTAAAAACTGTGGTGGGTGTTTAAATTCTTAAAAGTTTATTACAATAAGACACGTTGCTATTGGTCCTCCTCAGAACCTCCCCTCACTTCGAACGCTCACCCCACCACCTCGCCACTTCCCGCAGCGGCTCTGTCCCGAGGGTCTTCAGTCGCGCTGTTGTGGCTTAGTGATTTAGTGAGATGCCGTCTCCAAATAAAAAGTAACACAGGGCTGAGGGCCTGAATTCAGCCCTAGTACCACCAAACACGAAGGTCCCTTGGAAGGAGAGAAGGGCAGGTGAGGCTCGGGTGCCCGTGGGGCCTCGGGGAGGCACAGAGCGCCAGGCGTGGGCGCGAGCTGCTGACCTTGTGGTCTCGGTGCTGTGGCCCCGGGCTCTGTTCCCGTCTGGGGCCCCACGTGGCCAGAGCGGGACCCTCGGCCGAGGACCCTGGACATCTCCCCCAGCAGGCGTCTCCACTCATCCAGGACGGCCTTGGCCTGTGTCCACCCTCAGTGCAGTCCAGCGGCCACCCGAACGGGACCGGCGACACCCGTTCATGCTCGGTGAAGCTTCCCCTGGGAAGGGCATCAGCACAAGGTGGCAGTGAACTGCTTTCAGGGAGGGAGGACGAGGACAGACGTGGGGCTCTACTCGACCCCGCCAGTGTGACAGGCACCTGGCCCGGGCCAGGCTTCTCCAGACACCCCGAGTAACCCCTCAGGAGCCCTGCGCTCCCTGAAGCCTGAGGCCAAGGCCCTGGGGCCACCGCGGCCTGTGCCCCAGCCCACGCAGCCACCACCAGCGCCTGGCTCAGCCCCTGTCCAGGGCTCCCCGGCTGTCACCAGCCTCTTGAGCCTGTGGCACAGAACTCCCGCCGCCAGGCCTGGGCCCATGCTCAGCTCCGAGCATGCTCAGGGCCGCGTTGCTGCTGGTGACTCAGGGTCCCCAGGAGAACACCAGTGCAGAAAGAGAGGAAGAAGCCCAGAGGGAGCCCCAGCTGCACAGCAGGGCGAGACGGACGGCACACGCCTGTGACTGAAGCCCTGGGAAAGCCGAGGCAGGAGGATGGCCGGTTTGAACCCATTAACTTAACGAGCCCCTGGCTCAAAGTAAAAATTGTTAAAAAGAACTGGGGATGCAGCTCAGTGCAAAAGCTCTGGGTTCAATCCCAGTACAGGAATAAATAAATACAAAGGCACATCCATACTCTCCCCGGTCGGAGAAGGACCCTCACCACAGGGGGTTGTTCAAAGAAAAGCAACATAATTTATCCAGGGAAACAAAGTGCGAAGACTGGGGCTGGGGGCAACCTAGGAAAGGAGCCCAGAAAGTTCCGACTGCAAACAACTTCTGTGATTGTATTGACCACGGAGCCCAACGCGTTCCGATCGGAAAAGCAGGGCCTGGGGTGCCAGTATCGGTGTTTACTGACGGTGCTGAGCGGTCACCACACAATGGCCAGGGACAAAGAGGCAGAAGGAACCGTGGCCCAGCCTCTCATGTCGTGCGGTGGGACTCCAAGCCCAGAAAAGAGCCGCAGCTCAGGAGCATGCCCAGATGCCCGGCCGAGAGCCAGCGCCTCCAGCGCTCAGGCCGCTGGGAGGCAGGTGCTCCCTCCCAGCAGAAGCAACGGGCAGGCTCACGGGACACCCAGAGGGTGCAGACTTCGGCCACCTGGTAACGTGGATGCACAGTGCTGGAAGGGCTGACTCAGTTTCTTCTTCCAAGAATGGCCCAGGGCCGGAGGGTTAGCTCAGTGGTTCTGGTGCCTGCCTCGCGAGCACAAGGTCCTGAGTTCGATCCCCGGTGACCACATATAATGCTGGGCGTGGAGACACGCCCACCAGCAATCAACACCGCATACCACAATGCCAGACGTGGTGGCTCACGCCTGTCACCCCAGCACTTGGGAGGCAGAGGCAGGAGGATTGCTGAGTTCCAGGCTTGCCTGGGCTCCATAGCGAGCTCAGAGCCAGCCTGAACTACAAAGCGAGACCCTGTCTCAAAAAAAAAAAGAATGGCCCAGAACTGTTCACCATTGACAGACAGATCCCTAAGGATTAGTACATAATGACACATAATATACATGGGGTGAGGCCATGGCGGCTCACTGCATTACTATTTCATAGCTTCATAGGACAGATACATGTCTTCATCTTTCAAAAAGCTGAAAGGCTCAGACCCAATGTCAACTCCATTGTCAAATTCCAGGGCGGGTGTGGTGGCACATACCTATAATCCCAGCACTCAGGAGTCTGAGGCAGGAGGATTGCCAGGAATCTGAGGCCAGCCTGGACTACATAATGAACTCAAGCCTAATCTGAACTACATAGCCTGGCCTTGTTTCAAAACCTAAAATAAAAAATTAAGTGTCCCATGAGGGCAGGCAAGTTCAGGGAGCCACTCCAAATCTTCTTGCCTCAACTACAAGAACAGCATCTGTCTTATTTAATTTCTGTTGATTAAACCTGCTGGGTACAAAGGAACTCCATGAAGAATCCGTCCAGCCCTTCTGGCCTCCCCATACGTGACCCAGAATATAGAACCAGGGCAGGAGAAAGCTGGCCCCTGAGTGCAGCTCTGTACTGGGCACGCGGTTCAGAGGAGGAGACAGCCCCGGCCAGGACGGGAAAAGCCTGATGACCCCACACTGAGGGGCGCAGGCTCCAGACAGTGGCCAGAACTGACCAGGGAAACTTCTGATTTTGAAATAAAAAGGAAAAGGAAAGGGGAGGAAGGTTACGGGGAGCACAGCTGTCTGTGCTCCCAGAAGTACAAGAGGAAGGTCCTGGGGTCGCAGGACACTGTGTGAGGTGGCATCTCCTCACACCAGGCGGCGTCTGGAGCCTGACACCTCCCCCTCTGCAGTACAGAAGGTGACAGTAGCAGCCGGGTCAGACCTCGCCAAGGGTGAAGAGCCGCTCCCCAGGAGCTCGGAGGGTGGAGACACAGAGCCCAGACATGCCCGCACTGTGTGGCCCATCGCGGGGCCCCGCAGCCCCTGCCAGGTGTCCGGCCCGTGTCACGCCACCGCCTGAGCCGTCAGTGTCACCTGCACTCTACGCTGAGGTACCCGTCCCCTCGCCTTCCTACTCTAAAGGTGCTTCCTCTTTGCCCGCCACACACAGCCAGGCCCCCCGCAGCACAGCGTCTTCCGCGGTGCATACCCCCAGCCCATGGCCTGGACCGACACCCCTCCCGCCGCCCCCGTGTGTGGGCGCTGTCACACGTCTGTGCCCGTGCCCCTCCCAGTCCCATGGAGGCAGAAGCTGACTGCTCTTCCCTAAGGCCTCGGCACAGCGCCATACCCATGAAAGGCCCCTGGCGAAGTTTGGGGGGCAGCACACCTGGGCACCCACCCCAGGGGCTCTGAGGCACAAGGAAGCGGGGGGGGGGGGCCCGGGGTCTCCGCTCGCCCGGAAATGGCCTCCGTCCTGCCGCTGGTGCTGGCTGGGTAGGTCACTGTGCGCTCCCTGCCTCCCAGGGGTGACTTTGACCAGTGTACCCCACCCGTCCTGAGCTTGGAGAGCCCGAGGGGCCCCATCCTACACTGCTCTGAGCATGGCACTGTGGCACCTCGGGAAGAGGGACAGAGCCACCAGGAGCCCAGTGTGGCCGCAGCAGCCAAGGCCCAGCACGCCGTGCTCCTGCGGAGCTGAGGAGCGCCGGGGGTGGACGAGGCTCCTCCCAGCGGCACGGAGAGGGGTGGGGCTCTGCACCCTGCGGGGCGCTGGGGCCTGGAGACCACAGCCGCTCTGAGGGGGCCCTGGAGACGGCCTCGCAGCAGGCTCAGAGTCAGCCGTCTCTGAGCACTGTGACTCCTCCTGTCCCTCCTCCACTGCCGATGCCCACTGGAGCTGGCACAGGTGGGCCCCAACCTCACGTGCAGGACCTCCTATGCCATTGGATCGCTCACCTTTGATGCGGCCGGGAGGCCCGGTGGCCTCACACGCAGACACCCATGTTGTGGTCAGTGGACTGGGGACGAGCTGGCTGTCCTCTCGAATCCCGCACCCCGAGCTCCTATCCCTTACGAGCCACAGCCTTTACTGGCTCCGCCTACTGCCCATGGATGCCACAGCTGCCCTGCCCTGAGACGGAGGGCCTAGCTCACCGTCAGGGTACTGACCCGTGCGTGGTCTGGGCGCTGGGCAGGGCTCAGCAGCACCCCCTCCTGCGAGGTGACCCACAGAAGTCTGGTGCCTCCCATTAACAGCCCAAGGCACCGCCCGAGCACGCCCCCCCAGAGCAACTCAGCCCAGCTGGCCCAGTGCGAGGGCCTCTACCATTTCAGCTCATTTATCAGCAGCCCCATCTGCGCCAGCCTGGGGCTCTCGCGTGTCTGGGCTGGGCCTGGCTGCTCCCGAGAGCTCCGGCCTCCGTGCTTGACCTAATCCCGGCCTGTCATCTTTGCCAGTGACAAGACCAGGCCAGCTGGGGCGCTTCCTCCAGAGCGGGCTGGGTGCCTGGGGGCCACCCCTGATTTCCACGCTCGGAACAAAAGCCGCACCCGCGCGATCTTTACTTGAAACCGTAGGGGGGGCTGTGTCCTTTCACCTTTTACACCAAATCAGCTTCATGCCTGCTCGCCGCAGTGACTCATCCCAGCCTGCTCGCCTCAGACGGCCGCGGAGCCCGTTAGCCTGACTGCTCACGGACTTGCTTGCGGGATGACTGACACCGGGAGCCCCTTGGCCATCGGAGCGGGCCGTCAGAGCGCTCCGGCTCTGCAGAAGCTGCTCTCAACCATGGCGATGGCTCTCTCCGGGGGGCCTATAATGACAGTCTACGCTTCTCAGGCTCGAGCCGGTTTTAAAGAAACGAACAAGAGTGAGACTGTGTGGATCACAAGCTGCGGAATCCTCTTTCCGGGACGGTGTCTTGCTTCACCACACTACACTGAATTACAAAGGCAATTAAATATCAGGTCTGCTGAACATTTTTCCTTTGGAGAAAAAAAATTCCTCTGGAAAAAGAATACTGAAGCCATTGGCAGCCCCGTTGGCTACATTAAAGCTAATAAAGCTACTAACAACGAGTTCCTCGGCCAGGAGAGTCCCCGCTGGGCGCCTCTCCGGGTGCAGCCTCAGCGAAGCGGGCCTTGCAGATTGAATTATTGGCTGTGCTCATTTTATTGGTTTGGGCTCCGGGGGGTGCGGGTTATAAGGGGATTCTTTTCATGTTTGGCTTTTTTTCTTCCCCCCTCAAGAAGCAGCTGGTTTTGTCTTTAGTTTCAAATGTCAATAAAAAAATATATCAGGGCAATCATTAGAAGGCGGGAGTCTGGACATGACGCTTCCCTAGACACCTGATGTCAGTCCCAGCCAGGCGCAGACAGGCTCTCTCGGTCTCCCTGGGAGAGGGGGAGGAGGCCAAGGACGGAAGGCTGCAGCCCTGGGCACCACGGGGCCTGGGTGGCGGCCGTCCTGGGAAGAGGGACGCCGGATCCTGCCCTCGCTGACCCGAGCAGGGCTGTGGGTTTCTCCGTGGAGGTGGAGGCTGTGGGACGCCAGGGCGCACCGCTCCACGGTGGCCTCGCCCGGGACCACAGCCTCCCAGTGGAGACACGCTGTGTGGCTTCAGGTGCAGTCTGGTCACTACTCAGTCCCTTTCAGCCGAAGAAGCTGGCCCGACCCTGGAGTCCTAGGACGGAAAGGGAGACTCCGGGCCGGGCCGGCCGCCTCCCGCTCTCACCCTGCCCCATTCCAGGCCCCGGCTCCGGGCCCTCCAGGGCCGCTGTCCAGCACAAGGCCCTCCTGGGAGACTCGGCTCAGAGACGGCCCCCGGGGCTGGTGGGGACCCAGCTCCCTACCACCTCCACAGCCCGGCCTGCCCCGTGCCCGGAGGGCGACGCCATGATGTCTGGGTAGGAGAGAGGTGAGGCCAGGACGCTTCCCCTTCCTCCTCCCTCGGGGCACAGGGCACACCGCCACCTCGGGATCCATGCCCTCCTCCTACAGCCACGGCTGGGCACCATCCGTCCGGCTCAGGCTGCACCAGCGCTATCCCTGGCATGGGAGGCTGAAAGGCAGCACAGAGAAGCAGGGCCTGAGCCCTGGCCCCTGTGGACGCCGCCTGGTATAGCCAGGGGCTCTGCAGCCGCGATCGGTGAGCGCCGCGCCAGGGAGGTGACCCCCGGTCACACGAAGAGCACTAAAGCAGCCGCCGCCACCAGCTCAGAGGAGGGGCCAGACGGGAGCAAGCACTGGGTGAGCTTGGCGAGACAAGGGCACAAGCCAAGGAATGCCAGCAGCCAGCAGCGCTGGACAACGCGCTTGCGCGGGAGCCACAGCGGCCTCCGCGGGAAGCAGCACCGTCGGTGCAAAAGACGCCCGGAGCCGGGGACACGCGTTTCAGGTGTTCACACCGGCGTCCCAACGCCGCACTGCCCGGCCGAGCCGCAGGGCGCTGCTATAAGGTGCCGCACTGGTCCTGGAGGCCGGGACGCAGCTCCGCACACGGCACCTGCGCACCTGCCGAGCGCCCCGCACCCGCTCTCCCCAAGGCCGAATCCGGAGGGGAGCCTAGAGCCTGCACTTCACGATACCCCGGATGCACGGACAGGCCTCAGGGCCTGCAGGACAGGGCTGTTCGTCGGAGAAACAGGGTGAACGGTGGGAAAACAGGACATCGTCTCAGAAGGAGGAAGACACGGCCAGGTGTAGCCCGTCCCTCGGAGCCAGGCCCTGGCCCCGCGCCCGGAGGCAGGAGGCTCTGAGGTGCTGCCAGGTGAACGCGCGACACAGCTAACTGCGCCCTAAGAGGAGGCGCAGTGTGACGGGCCCCAGCGTCGCTCCTTCCATCCCCACAGTCATGATCTCCACCTGGACCTTCCCCGAAGACGAGGCTCAAGGTGAGGCTTCGGGAGGAGGCGGTCACCAGGCGGAGTGGAGGGAGACCGGCGCTTGTCTGCCTGGCCGGCTGCCTGTCGCCCTCTCCCTGTCCTGTGCTCCTTCCTGTGAGCTCCCCCTCCCCGGCCTGCGCCCTGCTGTTCTTCCCTCTCTTTCCCTAAACTGTGGTGTTGCGTGTTCTGTGCCAAGACGCACAGGTCGCTGAGCCGCAGTCTGTGCCCTCCTTTCCAGGACCCTCCACATCCTGGGCCCCAGCCCTTCCTGCTGGGAGCCTGCTGAGTTCCGGCACTTGGCTGCAGCAAGGCGGGTCGGTGACCACGGCGACCCAACAGGCCCTGGCCTGGAAGTGCCGGGCACCGTCCGTGTGCTCCTCCATGGGGAGGGCGGATGGACGCGGCCCTCGACACCAGGTGGCCGCTGGGCTCCGCGTCCCACGGGTGCAGAGATTGGCAGGGTGAGAGCTGTCCACACAGCCGTGCCTCCCCCACGCGGGCAGCCCTCTCCACCTGTGCGGCCACTGCCAGTTCTCCCGCGCATGCCCCGAAGGCCGGCACAGCAGGCAGCCCGATACACGACCTCGGCACATGGGGAGGAATCCGAGCCCCGGAGCCTGGGAGAGAGCCAGCCCATCTCCTTCTCTTTAATGACCGCTGCCGAGCATCTTGCTTTCTCTCTCTCCTGTCCGTTGTACCAGAACTACTGAGTAGGACCAGGTGGAGGACTCTGACTTCTGTCCTGCTAATGTGCAGCCAGAACCTAATCTGGACCGTACTGCACTTCTGTCTGCCGTGGGGCCACCAACCTCCCAGGCACTTCCTAGAAAATGTCACTCCAAAGCCTCCACGACCTGCCCTACCGGCCCTATGAACTTCTCCGTGCAGGGCCAGCAGGCATGTGGGGATGTCACGCCGTCTGCAACCCAAGGCCGCCCAGTGTGCAGTCAGAAGGGAATAGCACATTAGGCGGAACCCGACTGCACTGGGGTCCTGTGCAGCTATCTCAAAGGACTGGAGAAGGTGACTCTTGCCCTGGAACGGCAAGGATTTGGGTACCTCTGATCCAAAGCCTGAGGCTGATGCACATCAACATAAAAATCCTGTGGGAGATTTAAAACAGTAGAGAGTTTCAGCTCTGCAAGATAAAAAGGTTCTGCCAATAGAGTCTGAAAGGCCACAACTGATGTATGGATTGAATGTGATCCCAGTCAAAACACCAGCAGCATTCCCACAGATGGAGAGAAAACAGTCCTAAAGTGACAAGGAACCAGAATAGCAAAGATAGTTCTACATGACAGAAGCAAAGCAGAAGGTATCACCTACCAGATTTAAGTCATATTACAAAGCTACATGATAAAAACAGTATGGTACTGGGGCTGAAACAGACACATGGGTCAGTGGAACAGAACAAAGGATGTAGAAACAACCCCAAGCATGTTCAGGTAGAGTGGACCCTTGGCTTACAAACTCAATTCAGTCTTGAGGGCCGGCTGCAACTCCAGCTGGTCAACAGAAGGCTCAGATCCCCTACAGGGTCTGCAGAGTCTCTCTCCTGTACACAGGCAGATTTCAGTGTCCTCAGAGAGAGACACCGGCCTGGGACTCCTCAGTGAGCCCCACACAGAGGATGCTGTAGTGTTCCTTCCAGAACTCTTTATGGGTTAAATTTGTATCTGAGACCATCTGGAAGCACAAGCAACCAGCATTCAGGTCATAACTCAAGACTTTGGTCCAAAGTTAAAACAAAAATTCCTGTCATAACCCAGTTGTTCATATGTCAGGCTGGTCCTAATTTAAGGGCCCACTATATTCGGTATTTGCCAAAGGAGCCAAAAGCAGCCTCTTTAACAAACGGTGCTGGTGCTGGTGCTGGGCGTGGTGGCTCACACCTGTCATCCCAGCACTCAGGAGGTAGAGGCAGGAGGATTGCTGAGTTCGAGGCTTGCCTGGGCTACATAGTGAGCTCAGGGCCAGCCTGAACTACAAAGCAAGGTCCTGTGTAAAAAAAAAGTGGTGCTGGGAAAACCAGCAGCCCACATGCAGAAGCCTGACCCATATCTCTTAGCATGTACCAAACTAAAAATCAAAATAGATCAAAGAACTGAATGTTAAAACAGAAACACCTAATCTGCCAGAAGATAAAATAGCACAACTCTTGAATACATAGCTGTAAGCAAAGACCTTCCGAACAGAGCCCCAGTGGCATGAGGAATGATGCCAACAATCAGCAAATGTGGTCAAATCAAATATAAAAGCTTCTGCACTGCCAAGGAACCAACCACCAGACGGTAGGCAGGGTGCAGAACAGAGAAACATACTTGCCAGCGATTCTGGGACAGAGGGGTAATATTTAAAATACCATTGGAAGGGTAGGGAGAGGAATGGGGCAAGGAGAATAACCAGGATACATCGTGCACAGGTGCAAAGACCCCATGACGAAGGTGATCATCATGTATGTCAAAAGGGTGCCAACAAAAGTAATCTTAAAAATAAAATATATAAAGAACTCAAAAAATTTTGAGACCTCCCAAAACAAGACTCAGTCCAAAAATGGGCAACTGAAATGAACAGACACTTTTCAGAAGTAAAAATGGCCAATGAATACATGAAAAAATGTTCAACATTGCTGGCCCTGGAGAGACGCAAATTAAAATGACATTGAGATTCTATCTCACCACAGAAAGAATGGCTGTTATCAAGAAATCCAATAATCACAATAGCAAGGCTGGAGGGGAAAAGGAACTGCCCTACTGTCTTAGGGGGAATGTAAACTAAAACAGTCACTATGGAGATCTTTCCTCAAAAAACCAAAAATAGAAATTTCATTTAGCCCAGCTATTTCCCTTCTAGGTATCTTCCCTGAAGCATTAAAGTTATCCTATGACAGCGATAAATGCATATAGTAGCACAATTTATAATAGCTAATCTTGGAAATGGCCTATATAATCACCCCCAGATAGACAGATAAAGAAAATATATTGTTTATACACAGTGGAGTCCTAGCATGCCATAAAGAAGGAGAGATGTGAGGCCTCCATAGGTGAATGGTTGCCTCTTGAGGCCACAATATTAAGTAAGTGAAATAAATCAGACACAACAGCACAAACATTGCAAGGCTTTTGAATATGAGAAATCCAAGATATTTTTTAAAAGACAGATGATAAGAAGTAGGGTGATCTTTTTCAAATGAGCAGAGGAACCAAAGATGGAGGGGGAGGGAGAAAAGGGAAAGGAGATGGGGAGAAGATGGAAGTCACTGCCCGACACTTGCGCTGGGCTGAGGCTGCACACCACGCGGGGCAGCGGGAGGCACGGAGCGGTCCGGGCAGCCGAGCTACTCTCGGGCACTGCGCGCGTTTTATCTAGCGGAGCCTCACAGCAAGCCTGAGCAAGGTATTACCGCTGCCATGATGACTGCCCCAAGTTGCTGATGGGGAAGCCGAGCTCTGGAGCGCTCAGGAACTAGCCCCGAGCCGGGGCTGCACGGAGACAAGCCCTGTCCCTCGTCCCGCAGTTACACTCTTCACAGCCAGCGATGCTGCCCCTCCTCAGATTTTATCGGAACTATCACCCTCATCTTCCAGAAGCAGGAACTAAAGCTCGGAGTTATTCTTAGACACGGCCTGAGATTATGAAGACAGCGTCGCCCAGGTGCACAGCTTCTCGTGTAACATTTGGGTTGGGGTGTCTTCGGTGCTCTAAGGTGAGATCTCTAACACTTCCAACTTCAGAATCTTTAAGAATCATTGAGAATACTGATGGACATTTGCTCGTAGAATTATCTGTGCTGCCAGCACATCGCTGAGCAACAGAACTTCCTACTACGACGGAAGTTGGTGTGCTCTGCTTTGCTTCGCTTTGGTTCCGTTTGGTGGTGCTGGGAAGGGGCCCAGGGCCTCGGGCGGGCTGAGCAGCCCTGGCACCACTGAGCCACACCTGCCAGGTGACCCTGTGACCCTCAGTCTCTTTCAGCTACCAAACGCCTCACACATGCTTGCTGGGCTGTGGAAACAGACTTCTCATTTATTTCCTAGTAATGAATGTAAATATGAATAGTCACACAACACAGGTATAAAACTGAACATATTTTGGAGAGCGTTTCTGAGCTAGGAGCACGGAAAGGCTTGTAAGATGCTGCACAGCGAAGCCATTGCATTGGCCCCTGGGCCCTGATGTCACCACACAGCAGGCCCCTGGGAGGCTCCATGGAGCCGAAGGCACCTCACAGGCAATAACCTCTCGCTGCGAGCACGGCTCTGGCCTCGGGACCCCTCCAGGAGGACCCTCGGGGGGCCAGGCCCACACCTGAGGCTCAGAGCTGCTCCGGGCTCGGGGCCTGAGGCTGGAACGCGTGTCCCCTCCCCCTGCTGCTGACCCTGCTTCTCCTCCCCCACCCACGGTGTCTGGCTCGGGGCCCGGAGCACAGGGGTCCGCATGGGCCTTGGAGAGGACAGTGTGACCACAGCACCGGCTCCGGGAATGTCCCCAGCCAGGGCATGTGACCGAGCAGCGGGAACTCCCGTTGCTGGGAGGTGGACGGCCCTGCCCGGCTGCGCCAGCCCCTGCCTGCGGGGAGCAAGGACTTCGGGTCTTCTGGGGCGCCTCAGTCAGAGGGGTTATTTTCCCACAGATGAAGCCAAGAGCATCCTAATGGCTTCCCCCTAGTTGGGGGATGGATCTTCCATTAATTTATGGCCCAGGCCCAAACCAGTTGTCAACCCCTGCTCCAAACCCGTGAGAAACCCGCGTCTCCTTCCCCAGTTGCTGGTCTCCCCTCCGCTCCTCTGGCCCTCCCGACACCCTGTGCCTTCTGCACCAAGCTCTTCTAGGCTCTGGGGTGCACCCACCCCAGGAGACACCTTCGGTCCCCATGGGCCCCCTTAGGGGTCATGCCCGGTACCAAAGGCAGCCTGGCAGACAGTGAGACAGCTTGGGACTCAATGTCCGTAGCCCAACCCAGGCCTGCACAACCTAGCGGGCCTGGGATCCATGCCAAGAAGCTCGGAGCCCGACCCGAGGGTGAATCCACAGGCAGCATCAAGGCCGCAGCCCGTGCTGGCATCCGAGGCACCGTTGCTAGGTGGCCCCCAGGTACCAACTATGTGGCTGTCAGGGAGGCTGCCCCCCAGCCCTGTGGTCCTCCTCGCTTCCGGAGAAAGGCTAAAAGGGCTGGAGTCACTCAGCCTTTCCTCCCCTCTGGTGCTTTAGACTGAACCTAGGGTTTCCCACTGAGCTACGCTCCTGGTCCTTTTAAAAATTATTTACTTTGAGACACTGATTCTCCAAGTTGCCCAAGCCGAACTCCAACTTGCCATCCTTCTGCCTCAGCCTCCCAGAATGCTGGGATTCCAGACATGTGCTCAGTAAGACAGGAGATTAGTATTTGTTTCTTTAGAGCTGTGGATGTCTTAGATAATGTCAACTGTGGCCAGAGGGAGATGGGAGGTAACCCAATTGCCCTCGCTCTCCTAGCCTTCTTAGGCAAGTTCATGTAGCCCTTACACAATTCACTCTTATGTAAAATGAAGATAATGTAAGGAATGACCCACCCGGAATTTGGTAAAAGCAGGAGAGAATGTAAAGGCAAATTTTAGAACAGTGCGTGGCACATCGGCATGCGACGGTTTGACCGCCTCTAACTGGAAACCTATGCGTGACCCCACTCGGGAGTCCTGTCAGGGCACCGCCCGGAGCCCTGCGCTGAGCCCCAGCCCCGTGCCTGAGGTATCTGGCCCGAGTGTCCCCTCTTCTGTCGCAGCCGTCAAATGGACCCTTTCCTCTGCCCCGGCCCACACGGGCCCGCTTGAAGAGACTGGGCCAGGGCGGCCGCGACCAGGGCGGGCAGTGGCGCCGTCCCCACCGGGCCTGGCGACCACGCTGACCGCGCCCATCGTATCCCGCGGACATCGGAAATCGGGGGCGCAGTCCCCAGCCGCCCGAGCAGACGCCCCGGCCCAGCCTCCGCGGTTCCGCTCTCGCTGCGGGTGGGTCCACGCTGCTGCCCGCCCCGCCCGCACCCCGTTCTCGAGCTTTCCGCCGCGCGGGGCGGGGCAGAGGCCCACGGAGCGCGGCTCGAGACCGGAACCGTGCGCGGCGCTCAGGGCTCCGGAGCCAAAGCGTACACAGACCGTAAATCTCCCAGCCGCCTGGGAGGCCGGGCTGGGGAGCGACCGAGGCCAGGTAGCGCGGAGAGGGGGGCGGGGGCGCGGGCGCGGGAGGGGCCTGGGCCGGGCTGGGGGGCGCGGCTCCCGCAAAGGTTTTGTATCTGGCTGTGCCAGGCACACCAGGAATGTGCTGTCCTTGGGGTGCGGTGCGCTGACCTTTCACGGAGGGTTTCTGGAGCAGGCTCCGCGCACTGGCCTGGAATCCCGGTGCTCTGGGAGGCCGAGGCAGGAAGATCCCAACTTGAGCCTAGTTTGTGCAACTCAGCAAATTAGGTGTCTCAAAAAAGTAAGAAAGAGGGCTCAGGACGCAACTCCGTGCAAAGGCTCTGGGTTCAGTCCCCAGTACCAGAAAAACAGAAATTAAAAACCTATTTGTTGTCAACTCAGACTTTGAAAGGTGAATACTTGAGATAGTAGCCAGACTATACACACACACGCACACAGAGTTTTTCTTTTAGCTTTTTCCTTGACTGAAGAGAAAACCATCAAAGTCTCTAGCTCAGGACTAGAGCAGACCCCTGAGCTCTTGAAGCCCCAGACGCCACCACAAGCCCCTCCCAGAGTGCACGGCACCCAGCGGGACCCCATACTGTCCGCTTCCCAGATTGGCATCTGAGAGGGAGAGGAGGCAGCGGCTTTCAACCTGGGATGCTAAGAAAGTCAAGGGCCACTCAGACATTCATTTCCTGTTATGGGAACGGAAAGGGCTTGGCCAGGCTTGGTGCTGCGTGCCTGTAACCCTCCGCACTGGGGAGGCTGAGGCAGGAGGGTCACGGAGTTTCAGGCCAGCCTGAGCTGTGCAGCAGAGAGGCTTGTATCTCTGTGGCCGTGCTAGGCACAGGGAGGAGCGCCTGGAAAGAGGCTTTGCTTACCCTTTCCTCTCCAGAGAGTGAGTCGAGGGGGAGGGAGAAAATGTTTGCCCTCTTCGGAACTTCTGCTCGGGGTGCTTGGGACCCCCAGCCTGGGGGCGCCCAGTCCTAGCGCAGAAGTCCGTGCGCAGGAGGCCACTGCAGGCCCAGGTCACTGGCCTGTCACCTTGGCCTCTGGACAACCCTTCTGGCAAAACAGCGCGTTTGTGAGATTTTTCCTTTAAATTACAGGGGCCGTTCATTTTAGAGTAATTGTTTAATCTCGCTTTTCCTTCAGTGTCTGCCTTTCATCTCCCCCCATCAACTCTGGGCGTCCCGGCCCCCCTTGTGCCCTCTCTAGGGTCACACCCTGAACCCCAAACCCAAGGCAGAGGTGAGGGGCAGCGTCTTTCAACCCCTGAACAATTTGGGGAAGGA
>PVIC010033197.1:0-20268 GCA_004025085.1 Thryonomys swinderianus
TTTTTTTTTTTTTTTTTTTTTTGAGACAGGGTCTCGCTTTGTAGTTCAGGCTGGCCCTGAGCTCACTATGGTGCCCAGGCAAGCCGCCGCGAACTCAGCAATCCTCCCGTCTCTGCCTCCCGAGTGCTGGGATGACAGGCGTGAGCCACCACGTCCGGCAATGTGGTATGCGGTGTTGATTGTTGGTGGGCATGTCTCCACACCCAGCATTATATGTGGTTACCAGGGATCGAACTCAGGACCTTGCGCTTGCAAGGCAGGTGCCGGAACCACTGAGGTAACCCTCTGGCCCTGGAGTTGAATTTTTGATCCACTCATTTCTGTTTAAAATCTTTGTGTGTGGGCAGCAGGACAAGACTTTTGGGAAAAGGTTGTAAGTATCATACATAGCCAGTTAGTAATGTCACGTTCAAGATGGGCATGGCTCAGGGGGCTCTAGGAATGGTGAATCTGGCTTCAGAAGCTTGAGATTGAGATTTTTAAAAAAAATTTCCTGCAGGGCCGGAGGGTTAGCTCAGTGGTTCCAGCGCCTGCCTCGCAAGCGTAAGGACCTGAGTTCGATCCCCGGTTACCACATATAATGCTGGGCGTGGTGGCTCATGCCTGTAATCCCAGCACTCGGGAGGCAGAGACGGGAGGATTGCTGAGTTCGCGGTGGCTTGCCTGGGCACCATAGTGAGCTCAGGGCCAGCCTGAACTACAAAGCAAGACCCTGTCTCCAAAAAAAGCCAAAAAAAAAATTTTTCCTGCATTTAGGGCTGGGGATTGGGCTCAAGTGGTACTGCACCTACCTTAGGAGCACAAGGGCCCAAGTTTGATCCCTGGTACCACACACACACACAAAAAAAAAAACCTCCATTTTGAAGTTATTTTAGATTTGGTGTCATGAAGGCTGTCTTGATGTTAGCTCTTTTTCATATTCTGTTGCTGTGACTTTTCTGGTCACAGTGCATCAGGAGCAATGCCATCTCGCTTGGTTTCAAGTCAACCATAAAGCACTGACAACTAGTGATTGGTATTTGCCTCCCAATAAGAAAGATTGATGTGCTTTAATCAACATGGTTCAGGATATGTATGTATGTATGTCCATATGAAACAAATGACAATGCCATCCAACTTCTGATTTCAGAAGGGAAGATTACTTCACTAACATTTATCTCAGAAACACCCCAATGCAAGGATGGATGCCTATCACGTGTACTGCTGAGGAAGCTAAACCCTTGTCACAGGGTGCAACCTTATTTATCCAGCCAAGCCAGGCCCAATGCCCTGCTTCTCCAGTTTTCCAAGATTAGCTATGCCATTTCCAATGTTCTCAATTATGTCTTTATACCACAGTATTTAAAGAGGGTCCTTTTGAATGCATCAATATTGATGAAGTCATGGACACACGTAGCATTAGTACAGGACTTGTCTTATGCCTCATTTTCTCCTCAGTGGGAAATGGAAGTGGGTTATATAATGAGATATACGCTGCAACTACAGCTGCTTAAATATCGAGAAGCAATATGTCTACATTATAGCAAACATCTAGAGATAAAAATGTTCTTATTCATGTTTTAATCTTAAAATTAATCTTCCATTTTAATATATCAGACATTTTTCTTATGATTCATCTTAAGAAAGGTGTTTGAAAAATTATACTAAAATCAAATGCAATAAATACATTTTCTTCTGCATAAAGGAGAAAAGAATCATATCACTGAGCAAAAGTCATGGGAGATAATGCAGTAGAGGAAAGAGACAGATCACAAAGGGTCTCTTACATTAGGCTAAACAATTTGTTCTGTAAGCAAAACAAAAACAAGAAAACCAGAAGGCTTAGAGCTGGAGAATAATAAGAAACACACCTTTGAATGATCACTACTAGTTTGTGTGTTCTATGAACCATTAAGTCCAAGAAATGGTTCTTTTAAAAAGATTCTATAGGAAAATAAGTTTAGGAAACTTCAGCTCTTCCATTCTCAGACTCCTAGGGATTTATAAAGCACTTTTATTTGTAAGTCTCTGAGAAGGCCCAAGAAACTTTCATTATTTTGCTTATTCCAGGGGTAGAGAAACAAGACAAGTATGTTCCCGATAACCTGATTTTATTTTTTTAGCCAATCTCACAACAAAATAACTTCTTTTCTTCAACAATACAGGCAACTTCAAGATAAATTTGTAAGTAGCTTTTTTTATTTGCACCAGGATATTGTCTCATTGATTTAACAGCAAACAAATCTGATTAAGATGTCCAAACTCCATTAGCAAGTGACCTCAAAGACAAGGTCACTGAGAGTAGTTATTAAACTCAGTGCTCTGTGCATCTAAAAGGAAGTTCTTGTGTTTTTAGAGGAAGTCCTCTGCAAATATGCCTGCAATGTTTACAGATTATAGCCCAATGTCTCCAGGTATAGCTGGTTTGCAGCTCTGTGTATATTCTCATTCTTCTCTAGCTGGGGAATAAATACAGACAGGTAGGACAGTCATCCCTGTGCTCAGGCCTGGGCTCCAGCTCATGTAGTCCTGTCCTGAAGGCAGCCAAGGACCCCTTACGGGTGACCCCACACCATGCTGTCTCCTCCTTGATCAGCAGGGAAACTCCTTCAGAAGGCTTGCTTTTTGGAGAGCTGCAGAACATAGTCCCTGTGTTGTGGTTTCCCCTTTATCCTACATCCCTCCCTGCCTCAGAGCTTATATTTTACACTGGCAAGTGGATTATGGCTAATGGGGAGAACTGCCCCTGGGGATGAAGGCATCATTTCTTGTATTTTGTCTGCCATGATTCTGTGGGCTAGCACACTTAAAATGTGTAGGGCAGGCTAGAAATCCGTGGATGAGTTGATGCTGCTGTGTTGATTCCAAAGCAATTTGAAAGTAGGATTTCCTTTTTTTTTTTTTTTTTTTTTGGCTCAGTCTTCTTTCATAAAGCTGTTAACTGATTGCACCCACATTAGAGAAGCTAAACTGGTTACTCAAGATCTATTGCCTGAAATGTTAATGTCGTGAAAATATCCCTTCATAGGATCAAGACTGGTGATAGCAAGCCAGGTACAATGGCCTGGTCCCCCAAACTGACATGTGCAATTAAGCAGCTTCCCCAGAAGTGCTATGGAGTTGGGTCCACTTTGCCAGTTGCTGAGTCACAGGGAGGATTTCTTCCTGGGCCCCTCACCCCCTCTGTAGTATGACTTTCCTGGAAGTGAGGGGCTATCTACCTAAACACTCAGTTCAGGCACAGAGAAGGCGGGGTGTAAAGTAGGCTGAGCCCCCTCTCTTAAACCCACCAACTCAGCCTCAGCTTCCCTGAAATGTTTTCTTTCAAAAGTCCTTTAAAGCCAGGCGTGGTGGCTCATGCCTGTAATCCCAGCACTCGGGAGGCAGAGACAGGAGGACTGCTGAGTTCGAGGCTTGCCTGGGCTACATAGTGAGCTCAGGGCCAGCCTGAACTACAAAGCGAGACCCTACCTCAAAAAAAAAAAAAAAAAGTCCTTTAAAGAGTGTCTTTTTAAAAAAAAAATAGTTATTTTATTTCCACTTTTTTACAGTCCTCAATATTATATCTGATAGGGACCTTCCTCTCTAAAAACACAAAAATATTTCAAGAAAGTGTGTTATAAGATAGTACATGTAAGCAATAGTTTGGGCAGAATTTTATCAACTAGTTCATATCCTCAAAAAACAAATTTTAAAATTCAAAAATCATGCCTGTAATCCCAGCACTCGGGAGGCAGAGACAGGAGGATTTCTGAGTTCGTGGTGGCTTGCCTGGGCACCATAGTGAGCTCAGGGCCAGCCTGAACTACAAAGCGAGACCCTGTCTCAAAAAGCAAAAAAAAAATAATAAAATAAAATAACCATTAGCTTTATTTAACATGTTACATCTCAGCATTTAAAATATCATGCTCTAGTTAAATATTTCATCAACAACACTGTATACAAATAAAATATTACACAAAATATATTTAAGAAAATGTTTTGGTCTTTGATCTGAACAATAAATAAAACACAGGCATTTCTATACTGCAACAGGGAAGCGATCACTACTCAGAATCATCATTTTATATAAGCAATATGTGAAAATATGGCAAGAATAGAATCCTGGAGTTTTTAACTGACAAACCACTTAAAACATCTAGAACATCTATCTCTGTACTTGAAGTTCAAAAGTCAGACACACTTCCTTAATCCACACTGAAAATTTATACTCATATGAATGGTTGTCTGGGGAGACTCAATCATCAGTTGGCCATTATGGAATCACACTTCTCATTTTTAAAATACTAAAATTATGTAACTCTTCTGACATTACCCATGAGAAAAATTAAACTCCTTTTCATGATCATAAATCACAAGATAAATTGGAAAATTGACATAGTGATTCTTTTTTTTTTTTTTTTTTTGAGACAGGGTCTTGCTTTGTAGTTCAGGCTGGCTCTGAGCTCACTATGTAGCCCAGGCAAGCCTTGAACTCAGCAATCCTCCTGTCTCTGCCTCCCAAGTGCTAGGATTACAGGCGTGAGCCACCACGCCTGGCACTGTGGTATGCGGTACTGATTGTTGGTGGGCTTGAGTCTCCACACCCAGCATTGCATGTGGTTACCGGGGATTGAACTCAGGACCTTGCGCTTGCGAGGCAGGCGCCGGAACCACTGAGCTAACCCTCCAGCCCGACATAGTGATTCTTATTTTAAAAATTAACTAATTATATTAACATAAAAAAATACTGATGGGGTGGCAGGAAACTTTGACCTAAATCCATTTTCTAAACAATGTTTAAAATTCATCCACATCTCACCCGGGTGTGGCAGTACATGCCTGTAATCTCAGCATTCAGGAGGCTGAGACAGAAAAAGTGCCATGAGTTTGAGGCCATCCTCAGCTACTTAGCAAGTTCAAGGCCAGCCTGGACTACATAGTGAGACTATCCTGCCTCTAAAAGAAAGAAACAAAAACAAAATTCACCCACATATCATGAAAATAACATAATTCCATTCCACAAAAACCACGGAATCATGAATAACAAAATCTTGTTAGCCCATAGTTTCATAAATACCTGAATTACAGATAAATCAGTTATTATAATCAAAGTAAGAATACTATCATATAGAAGGGCAAAACAAAAATAACAGTGGTCAAATTCTAGAAACATGATTCAGATGAGAGGGAATAAATTAGAAAATAATGACCACTAGACAGTAGAAAGGACTAGAACCAATCATCCTGCCATATCCTCCATAAAAAATTTGTCATCTGCTTCCCCTCATCACAAAAGTACCAAGTTGAAGGGCTCCAAGGGCCCTCAAATGGATGCTACTTATAAAGGCAATTCTGATGATTTAACATACAAATTACCTAATGTGAAAATACAATATGGGAACTAATCCAGATATGCCTTTCTATGCAAAATTTAGCTTGTATATGTTTGAGCATTTTAAATGAGCACTTTGCAACTTCGACCAAATATCGATCATCTCCTGAGGTTTTCTACTATGCCCTAACATCAAATCTACATAGGAACAAATGTTATTCCTGTTTTTCTCCTCGATATCAAATGTTCTGAAGCCTTTGTGTTTCTCTGGAACGAGGCCGAGTTTCTGAAGGCACATTCCAGTATAAACATCATCAATGGGGTAGAGATGGACATGGTCAGTGATGTACAGCCTCAGGGCCAAATGGCCAGAGTAGAGGAATTCACCTCCCCCCGCATAAGGTGGGTAGACCCCAGAGTAAACAACTTCTGGGAGGTAGTACTTGAGTTTCTTATCCCAATGGGGTCCAGCATTGTGGATCACATACCTATAAACAAATCTTCAGCTTTGCTCTTGGATAAGCTATTCAAGTAATTCAGGATGTGGTGGGTGTTCACAAAAACATCATCATCGCCCTTGAAAATGAACTCAGCATCTGGGCAGGAAGTACTCACCTACCTCAGAAACAGCACCTCCTTCAGAGACAAATTGAAGAAAGTGTCTCTGTAGTTCCACATGAGAATGTCTTGGTGCTTCTCGCTCTCAAATTTCCGCATATCTGAAAGATCTGGATGGTTGTCCTCTGGGGGCGTCTGGCCCAGCAAGAAGACTCGCATCACTGTCTGGTTCCCCACGTTGGTTTCTCTGCACCAGGATTCTCGAATTGCTTGTCTTCTCGCGAAATGAGGAGTGAGAGACTTAATTGCCAGCAATAACAAGGGTTTCTTCACACATTTATTTGGTTGATCTATAATCAGTGAATAATTTCGACATCTCAAATATAAGAGAAAGTCTTTAAATCTGTCCGGCAAGTTATTAAAATCTGTGATAATTGATGGGACCCTCAGGTCAGCTTCACAGTAATTCAAATGGCTTAAATTTGAAGACCCATACCCATCCCCTGTCTGGTTGGCCAGCATGCTCAAAGTGGGGTTGTACCGCTTACTCACCTTCTCCTGCTATCCGTTCCAGTACGCCTGGGGGGGACTAGATATTTTCCAGAACTTTTCTTTGGGTATTATTACTTCCCCCTTCCCATTTTTTTTTTCTTGGCTACTGCTTTTGGAGACTTCCACAATCAAGTAAATGCAGACATTTGCCATCATCAGGATACCCAACAACTTTATTCTTCGACGTCCAACACTCATTTCTCGTATCTTGTCCGGGAGCAGCTCCAACTAGGCAGGGAGGGGACGGAGATCGCGGCCGCATCCACGTCCCCGCCGCTCCGCGCGGCTTAGCCCGGCGACGGGCGGCGCTCACGCTCCATGCGCCGGCCCGGGAGCGGCTCGCGAGGCAGACGGTGGGCGCGACTGCGGCGGGCACGGCTGTGGCGGCCCCCGCACTTGTTGCCATCAGCAGCTGCGCCTCGCTCGGGTCTCAGAATCCCGGTGCCGCCGCCACCGCCGCCACCGACCCCTAAAAAGAGTGTCTTTATACTTCAAACACTGAAAGCTTTAAGTTTAATTATTGAAAACTTAATAGAAGGCCAGTGTAGAAAAGTAGCTGACGCCCAGCCAAGAGCAGGAAAGCAGCCACAGCAGCCAGTGGACAATGTTTACAAGACTGATGGAAGGAGTTTGGGGGGTGAGTGTGTCCTGGTAAAGGGGTGAGACAGAAAGCAGGGAATCTTACCGCAACCACTCTGGGTCCCGTGGGTGGCAAAGAATATGCCTTTCTTGGGTATTTTTGTTGTATTTTATACATTAAATTATTAATCAAGGCAATAGATATTTATGGAGTACCATGTGCTATTTCAGGATATATATGCATTTGTAGTGATCTGATCAAGGTAATTGACTTATTCATCAGCCTAAACAATTACAGTTTCTTTGTGTTGGGAGCACTGAAAATCCTCTGCTGTTTTGGAAATCTATAATTTCCGCTATTAAACATAGTTACCCTGGTGGACTTTATGTATATAGAACATGGAAGTTATTCCTTCTGTCTAACTTTACTCCTGTGAGGATCAACAACCCTTTCTCCACCCCACACCCCTCCCCCTTCCCATTTCCTAGTGACCACCATTCTATTCTCAACTGCTTTGAGACTTTTTTACCTTTTTACATATAGGCCAGAACATGCAGTATTTGCCTTTTTGTGCCTACCTTAATTTATTAACTTTCTTTTGGCTCATCTATATTTTTAAAATTTTTTATTTATTCATTTGTTTATTTTGTAGTACCAGGGATCAAGCTCAGGTCCTTGCCCTTAGCAGGCAGGCACATTGCAGCTGAGCTAAGTCCCAGGCCTCATCTATATTTTTGCAAACAGCCAGATTCCATCTTTTTTCTACAGCTGAGTAATAGTCTACTGTGTGTAAAGGAACTGTGATGGCATGTGCCTAGAAGTCCCCTTCAAAGCCCTATGGAGTCAGAAATGGGGCTTCTTCAGAGGTAGCTAAATTTAGAATGTGTGATGCTGGGATTAAGAGTGTGTGGTTACTAAATCAGTCCACTGATTGGTTTAGTACAGCCCTAATCCCAATAGCCTAGACAGAATCTAAAAGTGGCAGAAAGAAGCTGCTAAGATCCCTTGCTTGCTTTGCTACCTCTGCCCACCATGAAAAGTTTCTCTTCTCTGAGGCCTCTCTGCCATGCCATCTTTGCCTTGCAGCCAACTAACTATAGGCTGAAGGTACAAACTATAAGCTAAATAAACATATCCTTCCTTAACTTTGGCATCAGGTATTTTGTCTCAGCAACAAGAAAAGTAAATAACATAGGGACATAGGATATTCTTGATTCTTATAATTTTCATAGACATATGTATATAAAATTTCATGAAGACTTTTTGTTTGTTTCTGAGACAGGTTCTTACTTTGTAGTTCAGGCTGGTCCTGAACTCATTACGTAGCCCAGGCAAGTCTTGAGTTCATAGCAATCCTCCTCCTGAGTGCTGGGATTACAGTTGTGTGTCACCATGCCTAGTCATGAAGACTTTTTGATATAGTTTCATCTTTTAAATAGTCTCCCAATTTCCCCTTTTTTCCCCTTTTTCCATTCTGAAATCCACCACTCTCATCTTTTCAGTCTTTCCCTTCCAGAGATACCAGAAGCCATGCCCTCTCACTCACTACATAGTGCTGGGCAACAATTAACTCAAACTGATTTTAGTACTTCTTGTTTATTTACACAATAAATTATTTCAGACATCTTAGTCCATTTTGAAATGGGCTTTTAAAATTCTGGCCACTGTCAATATGCGGAGAGAAATATAGAAGTTGACTACTTAAATCTTCTAGCATCTGGGGCTGGAGATTTAGCTCAGTGGTTCTGGCACCTGCCTAGCAAGTACAAGTTCCTTGGATCGATCCCTGGTAATCACATCCAACAATACTGGGTGTGGTGACTCATGCCTACCCGCAATTGGTACCACATACTGCAATGCCAGGGGTGGTGGCTCACACCTATAATCCCAGAAGTTGGAAGACAGAGGCAGGAGGATTGCTGTGAGTTCAAGACTTGCCTGGGCTACATAGTGAGCTCAGGGTCAGCCTGAACTACAAAGCAAGACCCTGTTTCCAAAAAAAAACTTCTACCATCTGATAAAAAATATCCTTAGAGGTCACATGTTATAACTGCCAGAGAAACAGAGAGACGGGGTGGGGGGCAACACAATTCACCTATGTGGTCATCCCTTTAAGTCTTTGTAGGTGGGATATGGCCAGCTTTGAATGAAAAACCAGTTGTACCCCAAGCCAGTAAATATTTCTTTAAATTTTGAAAGACAGTATATGAACATATATACCATATAACAAATTAGACCACATATTTGATTCAATAGATATGTTCTGGATTCCATTGTGTTCTGAAAAATGGCTATCATATGAATCTAGTTTGCAACTAAACCAAGAGTTAACTGATTTTTGTTTGTTTGTTTTGTTTTTTTGAGACAGGGTCTTGCTTTGTAGTTCAAGGTAGCTCTGAGCTCACTATGTAGCTCAGGCAAGCCCTGAACTCAAAGCAATCCTCTGGCCTCTGCCTCCCGAGTGCTAGGATTACAGGTGTGAGCCACTGTGCCTGGCAGTGTGGTGTGTAGTACTGTTGGTTGGCATGAGTCTCCACACCCACCATTGTGATGTGTGGTTACCGGGGATTGAATTTGGGACTTTGCTTTTGCAAGGCAGATGCCAGAACTACTGAGCTAAAACCCTGGCCCCAGAATTAACTGTTTTAGAATGCAATGGACCACACCATATAGGTCCTGATATACCTGGTGGTATCAGTATAATGAAAATTTGTTCTAGTCCAAGTCTTAGTTGATTGTGCAGTGTATATTCTTACAAATATAAATAATCTGAAAGCCTTTGTATCAGTTAAGAAAGCATAGTACATTGCTAACATCCAATTCACTTCTGTGGCATTTTAATGGGCATACATAATGCCCAGATAATTGTGTTAAGTACTTAAGTAGATTTTAGAAAAAGGGTGTAGTCTATTTTGAAACTCCTCTGCTTTGAAATTTATTTCTCATGATAACTTTGAAATTTAAAAAAAATTTTTTTTACCATCTTTCTAATTTTCATCATCTCTCCACCTAAATGGCAACCTGCTGAACTGGTAACAACTCAGACTGATTGAAGCTATTCAGACCAAGAGACGGTCTTGGAACCCAATGTCAGTGAGACAGCAAAGTGAGACACTATGATCCTTGAAACCTGAGGCCAGAATACAAAGCTCAAAACAAAGACTTCTCATCTGCTAGGAAATTTGTTCTTTAATTTTGCTGCATGTTAGATTATTTACAAACTGATGGTCAAACTGTACTTTACACCCATAAATCAGACTCCCTTTAAGTAAAAAGTTTACACAATGCAAATTCTAGCAGAGGTGGGACCTCAGACTAAACATTCCCCAGCTGTGCTGACATGATCAGTCCATAGATAATCCTGGATTAGCAAGGTCCCTGGGCATTTGGATAGGGTACCAAGACCTCCAAGGGGAGAGTGTAAAATCAAGGTGAGTGCAACCAGGTGCAGTGGGTGTTGTGTCCTGGCTCCCTGTTCCTCTATTGCAGAGGCAAAACCCTAACCTGTCATCTTGTGCTATGAAGCTGATTCTTATCCTGTCAATCATAAGTACTCAAGTGACATCAAAACTCAGAACTAAGTTGGGAAGGTGACAGGATAAGCAGCAGTCATCTTTCCCTGTAGAGTGTAGCAAAAGAGCAAGAGCTGGGGCTGAGAAGTAGCAGTTTGCCCTCAGGAAGCTCCCAGTTGAGGGAGGGGACATGCAAGTATATTGATGACCAAATACAATGGCAGAAATACTGCCATGATGATGGTGACACTGGCCTATGAAAGAAGAAAAAGATTCATGCATCTATCTGCCAGCTTTTTTTTCTCTTTCCTTCCTTCTTTCCTTCCTTGGGGAGTTTTTACCTCCCCAACTTTCTTTTCAACATGGTCTTGTTATATGTTTCAGGCTGTCATCAAACTTTTGATCTTCCTGCCTCAGTCTCCCTAGTTCTGGGATTACAGGCATGTACCACTACCATGTCTGTGTATCTACTATTACTTTTACCTCAGGCTGACAAGACTCAACAAGGGAAGGCTTCTAGGCTCCATGCTGAGGCAACATTTGTTTCTTCCTCGGCCCCATGGCCTCTCTGTGTCCCCTGTCCCTGACACTGCTGGGAAGGCACAGGCCTTTCAGACCAGGTAATCTATTTACTGAATTCCCCTAACTTATTTCAAGCATTTACTTGGAAGCTGGTCTTTGTGCTTAACCCCATGGGCCTCACAGAGCAGAAAGGAGTGTGGTACAGCTCCCAGCCTCCTTGGCCCTGGAAGGTGGCTCTTGAGGATGAAAGATGTGATAGGTGAGTGCTTTTAGCAGCACCTGCTGGCTGATCTCTCCCCAACTTTCTTCTCAGAATCACTACCTGTTTGCCTGTGTTATAGTCAAAGGCAAAGTGAGGTCCCTAGAAGAGTAGGTGAAAAAATAATTTGGAAAACCTACTGAAGAGCCATCTTTTGAGCTCCTGCCTTTGGCATCAGAGTTCTCACCACTGTCCTGTACCAAGGGGACCAACGTGTCCTTAAGCTACCCTTGAGCTTGACTCCTGAACATGTGGTGGGTCAGAGCCATGGTCTTGCTGCTCTGCCCCCTGGGATTGTGGTGCCGAGTTCTTACCTGGCTGATACTACAAATTTGAGTCCAGTGGTGGGAGTGGCCTGAATGGTTTCTGTTTGCTCACAGCAGCTGGGTGGTTATTTCACAACCCACACCAGACCATGTCCTTCCATATCTTGAGATTTTCCAGTAGCTTCTCTACTAAGAACAAAACCCAAACTCCTTACCAAGGCCCTCAAGATCTGTGAACTGCTCACTGCCAAATGCAATTTCACCCCTAGCAAACTCACCTTCTACCTTTTTTTCTTGCCACGTCAAGCTTTTGTTTGGGTTCTGATAACACTTTAAATTTTTTCTCATTTCATGGCCCTGGAGCTGTTTTTTTTACTTGTGATATCCCAGGGCCTATGTATTTTGCCTCCTTTCATATAGGGTTCAGCTCATTACTTCCTCAGAGTGGTCTTTGGCAACCCAAGCTAAAATGCCTTCTCTCCCCGTGAGTTATTCTCCACCCATTCCTGGGGTTTTTCCAGGATTGGATGACAGCTTTGCTTAGAGATACTGTTCAGGACTTCAAAGGGCAGCTTTATACATAGCTGATAGCTAGATGAGACAGGCTTCATGATAGGACAGGACAAGGTTACTCTGAAATCCACTCTCATTTCTCCTGCCTATATCCCCTTGGCCTGGGAGGAAGAGAGGTCCATCTCTAGGTCCATCTTTGTCCCAGTTTCCCAGGGATTTGTGGGATGTGGAGTTTTCAGACATAAAACTGAGAAAGGAAAACAGGGAAAAGCTAGTCACATTTGATCAGAGATTTTTTGACGCAGTTCAGCAGTTGATTTGAAGTCCAGCTGAGTTATTCTTTGTCCACTCAGTCTTCTTTCTTTCTTTCTTTTTTTTTTTTTGAGACAGGGTCTTGCTTTGTAGTTCAGGCTGGCTCTGAGCTCACTACGTAGCCTAGGCAAGCCTCGAACTCAGAAATCCTCCTGTCTCTGCTTCCCGAGTGCTGGGATTACAGGCGTGAGCCACCACACCCAGCACTCACTCAGTCTTCTTTTAAACTTTGGAAGTTAGGTACCAAAGAAGAACCAATAGTTTTGTAAAAACTTATAAGATGTGATATAGGTGGATTCAATAGTAAAACATCCTGCAAAACACACACACACACACACACACATACACACACACACCACATATACCATCAAGCCTGAATATTTAATATACCTTTGGCCTCAAGTCTTTAATGTAGTGTATATTACACTACAGGTGGTAGGTGCCCAGGAACCTGTATAGCTCCTACCACCTGTATACCTGTATAGCTCCCAGGCTCCTGCACTCCAGGCCTCCTGGCTCCAGGGTTCCTGGGCCTCTGGGTTCCTGGGCACCTACCTCCTGGAATTCCTGGGCTCCTGGACTCTTGGTCTACTGGGTACGTGGGCTCCTGGGCTCCCTGTCTGTTGCTCTCATGGTCACCTTGCCTCCTGTGCTCCTGGGTCCAGGACTTTTGTGTTCCAGGGTCCATTATTCCTGGGCTCTTTGGCTTCTGGGCACCTGGTCTTCCTAGCCATCTGCACCTGGGCACATTGGCTCCTTTAATACCTAGTCTTCCTGGCTCCTGAGTTCTTGGCTTCCTGAGCTCCTGGGCTCCTGAGCTCCTAGTCTCCTGGGCTCTTATACCTCTGGATTCCTGGGTTCCAGGGTGCAGAGTAAATGGGAATCAGGGCTCCGAGGGTCATGTACTCCTGGGCTCTGACTCCAGAGCTCCTATAACAAACAGTGACTAGAGCCACAAGACTAAGATTCCCATACACCAGACAGCCCAGGGGGGTCAGGCAATGAGAAGCCAGGAGCCCTAGAGACCAGGAGCCCAAGAACTCTAGCACCCAGGAGTCTAAGAGCCACAATGCTCAGGAGCACAGGAGCCCAGGAGCCCGGAAACTTGGGAGGCAGGAGCCCAGAAGCCCAGGAGCACAGAAGCACAGGAAGCCAGAGGCCAGGAGCCCAAGAATTCAGTGGACCTTTTGTACTTAGAAAGTGGGAGCTGGGGCCAGGAATTTAGCTAAGAAGTTGCAGTGCTTACCTACCAAATGCATGGTTCCTGGTTTGATCCCTGCTAACCACATACAATGATACTGGGTGTAGTGACTCTTTCCCTAGTGATTGTCCACCAGTAAATAGTACCACAAAACACAACCCTGGATGTGGGGGCTCACCATTGTTCCCAGCACTCAGGAGGGAGAGGCAGGAGGATTGCTGTGTTTGAGGCTTACCTGGGCTACATATTGAGCTCAGGGCCAGCCTGAAATGCAAAGGGAGACCCTGTCTTCAATGAAAGAAAAAAAGGAAAGAATGAATGAATGAAAGAAAGGAGGGAAGGAAGGAAGGAAAACAGGAAGGAAAAAAGAAAAGGAGGAAGAAGAAATTAGGAAATAATGAAAGAAGGAATGAATACTCCTGCTCTCTTGGCTTAAAGGTTTCTGGTGGCCCTTGCCTCTGGTATGCTGGACTACCTGGTTCCTGGGCTCATGGGTACCTTGGCTTTTAGAAAGTCTGGGCTCCTGGACTCTTGTTTTCAGGACAATTTTGCTCCTGGGCTCCAAGACACCATGGCTCTGTGGCTCCTGGCTCCTGAGTCCAGGACCTCTGTGTGCCAGGGTCCATTATTCTTGGGCTGTTTGGCTTCTGAGCCTCTGATCTTCCTGGCTGTGGGCACCTGGGCACATTGGCTCATTTGATACCTGGTCTTCCTGGTTCATGGTCTCTTGAGCTCCAGGGCAACTGTACTCTTGCGTTCCTAGTTCCTGGGCTCCTGGGCTCTTCTACTTCTGATCTCCTGGGCTCCATGGGGCTGATAAGGCAGAAATCTGTGCTCTGAGAGTCATGTACTCTTGGGTTCTTACACTACTGAGCTCTTACACTCCTAGGCTCTTGAGTTCCAGAGCTCCTGCCACAGTCATTGACTAGAGCCAAGAACCCAAGTTTTCGAGATACCAGACAGCCCACTGGCCCAGGCAGTGGAAAGCCATAAGCCCCAGAGCCCTGGTATCCAAGAGCTCCAAAGCCCAGGAGCCCAATAGCCACCTAGCACAGGAGCCCATGGTCCCAGGAAACCAGGGTCCCAGAGGCTATCTGCCAGGATTTACTGGAGCCTGGTAGCAAGGAGGCTACAAGCATTCTTTCTCTTTCTTCTTTTCTTCCTTCATTTCTTTCTTTCTTTCCTTCTCTCTCTCTCCCTCCCTCCCTCCCACCCTCTCTCTCTCTCTTCCTTCCTTCCTTCTCTTTCTTTCTTTCTTTCTTTCTTTCTTTCTTTCTTTCTTTCTTTCTTTCTTTCTTTCTTTCTTTCTTTTCTTCTTTCTTTTCTTTCCTTGGCAACAGGGTCTCACCTTGTATTTCAGGTAGCCTTGAGCTCACTAGAAAGCTCTGATAACCCTCAAACATAGCACTCCTCCTGCATCTGCCTCCACTTGGCCTCTGGGTCCCTGGTTTCCTGGGCACCTGCACTCCTGGGCTCTATGGCTCTTGGGCTACAGGGCTCTGAGGCCCTCAGTTTCTGGGGTGCTGGGGCTCCTGGCTTCTCAATGGCTGAAAACTGGGCTACCTGGTGTCTCAAAACCTTAGTCTTGTGGCTCTAGTCAATGATTGTGGCAGGAGCTCCAGACTCAGGAGGCCAGGAAAGTAAAAGCCCAGGAGTACATGACCTGTGGAGCACAGAATCCCTAGTTTTTCTGCACCATGCAGCCCAGGAGACCAAGAGCCTAAGAACTCAGGAGCACAGGGGCACAGAAGCCCAGTTCCAGGAAGACCAGGTACTAAAGGAGCCAATGTGCCCAGGTGCACATGGCCAGGAAGACCAGGTGCCCAGAAGCCAAAGAGCCCAGGAATCATGGGCCCTGGAACCAAATAGTCCTGGACTCAGGAGCACAGAAGGCAAGGTGCCCATGAGAGCTACAGACAGGGAGCCCAAGAGCCCATGTACCCAGTAGGCCAAGAGTCCAGGAGCCCAGGCATTCCAGGAGGAATGTGCCCACGAACCCAAGTGCTCAGGAGCCCAGGAGCCCATGAACCAGGAGGCCCAGAGCCCAGGAGCCTGGGAGCTCTGGAGCCCAGAAGTTCAGGAGGCCATGAGTGCAGGAGCCCAGGACACAGGAAGCCTCAGTATTAAAGAAGTCAATGTGCCCAGAGGTGCACGGTCAGGAAGACCAGGTGCTCAGTAGGCAAAGAGCACAGGTATCATGGACATAGGAGCCCAGGAGCCCAGAAGTCCTGGAGTCAGGAACCCAGGAGCCAGTGAGCCATGGTGCTTAAGAGCGAGGAGGCTGAGTGTCCTGAAAGCAGGAGTCCAGGAGTTTAGAAATTCCATGAGCCAAAGTGCCCATGAGCCCAGAGCCATTTAGTCAGGAGTGCAGGAGCCCAGAAGCACAGGAGGCCAAGAGCTCAGGAGCCCAGGAGCTAGGAAGACCAGGTATTAAAGGGGCCAACATGCCCACATGCACATGGCCAGGAAGACCAGGTGCCCAGAAGCCAAACAGCCCAAGAATAATGGAGCCAGGAACACAGGAGTCCTGGACTTAGGAGCCTAGGAGTGATGGAGCCATGGTATTTGGAGCCCAGAGGCACAAGTGTCCTGAAAGCAGGAGTCCAGGAGCCAGAATTTCCAAGAGCAAAGGTGCCCATGAGCCCAGCCACCAGGTAATCCAGCAGACGAGAGGCCCAGGAGCCCAGGAACCCAGAAGCCAGGAGCTGAGGAGCATTCTGTTTTCTTTCATTATTTCCCAATACCTTCCCTTCCTGTCTACCTACCTACCTACTTACCTTCCTTCCTTCCTTCCTTTTTCTTTCTTTCTTTCTTTCTTTCTTTCTTTCTTTCTTTCTTTCTTTCTTTCTTTCTTTCTTTCTTTCTTTCTTTCTTTCTTTCTTTTTTCTTTCTTTCTCTTTCTTTCTTTCTTTCTTTCTTTCTTTCTTTCTTTCTTCCTTCTTTCTTTCTCTTTCTTTTTCTTTCATTTTCATTCTTTCTTTGCTTTCTCTCTTCCTTTGAAGACAGGGTCTCCCTTTGCATTTCAGGCTGGCCCTGAGCTCACTATATAGCCCAGATAAGCCTCAAACACAATAATCCTTCTGCCTCTCCCTCCTACATCCAGGATTGTGTTTTGTGGTACTGTTTACTGGTGGGCAATCACCAGGGGAGGAGTCACTATGCCCAGTATCATTGTATGTGGTTAGCAGGGATCGAACCAGGGACCTTGCATTGATAGGGAAGCACTGCAACCTCTTTAGCTAAATTCCTGGCCCCAGCTCCCACTTTCTAAGTACAAAAGGTCCACTGAATTCTTGGGCTCCTTGGTTTCTGGGCTCATGGGCTACTGGGCTCCAAGGCTGCCTGGTTCTGAGCTTCTGGCCTCCTGGCTTCCGGCCTCCCAGGCTTCTGGGCCCATGGGCCCCTGGGTTCCTGGGTGCCTTCCTCCTGAAATTCCTGGGTTGCTAGACTTTTGGTCTCCTGGGCTCATGGGTTCCTCTCCGGCTACAGATCTCATGGGCACCTTGTCTCTTGAGCTCCTGAGCTCCTGGGTCCTGGACACCTGGTTCCTAGTTCTATGATTCCTGGACTCTTCAGCTTCTTAGCACCTGGTTGGTCTTCCTGGCCATGGGCGCCTGGGAACATTGGCTCCTTTTAATACCTGGGCTTCCTGGCTCCTGGGCTCTTTGGCTCCTGGGCACCAAGGCTACCTGGCTCCTGGGCTCCTAGGCTCCTGGGTTCCTGGGTGCAAATTCTACCTGGCTCCTGGCCTCCTGTGCTCCTGTGCTCCTGGTTTCCTGGGCTCCTGGGCTCCTGCCTCCCAAGTTTCCGGGCTCCTGGGCTCTTGTGCCCCTGTGCTCCTGAGCATTGTGGCTCTTAGACTCCTTGGAGCTAGAGCTCTTGGACTCCTGGTCTCTAGGGCTCCTGGCTTCTCACTGCCCGACCCCCCCTGGGCTGTCTGGTGTGTGGGAATCTTAGTCTTGTGGCTCTAGTCAATGTTTGTTACAGGAGCTCTGGAGTACATAGGAGCTCTGGAGTCAGAGCCCAGGAGTACATGACCCTCGGAGCCCTGATTCCCATTTACTCTGCACCCTGGAACCCAGGAGTCCAGAAGTATAAGAATCCAGGAGACTAGGAGCTCAGGAGTGCAGGAGCGCAGGAGGCCAAGAACTCAGGAGCCCGGAAGACCAGGTATTAAAAAAGCCAACGTGCCCAGGTGCAGATGGCTAGGAAGACCAGGTGCCCAGAAGCCAAAGAGCCCAGGAATCATGGACCTTGGAAACCAATAGTTCTGGACCCAGGAGCACAGGAGGCAAGGTGACCATGAGAGCAACAGACAGGGAGCCCAGGAGCCCACAGACCTAGTAGGCCAAGAGTCCAGGTGCCCAGGAATTCCAGGAGGTAGGTGCCCAGGAACCCAGGGGCCCAGGAGCCTGGGAGGCAGGAGGCCCAGAGTCCAGAAACCTGGGAGCTCAGGAGCCCAGAAGTGCAGGAGGCTAGGACACAGGAAGCCCATCTATTAAAGAAGCCAATGTGCTCAGATGTGCATGGCCAGGAACACCAGGTGCTCAGGAGCCTAAGAGCACAGGTATCATGGACCCAGGGTCCCCAGAGTCCTGGACTAAGGAGCCCAGGAGGCATGGAGCCATTGTCCTTTGGAGCCCAAGAGCACAATTTTCCTGAAAGCAGGAGTCCACATTTCCAGAATTTCCAAGAACCAAGGTGCCTATGAGCCCAGCAAGCAGGTAGTTCATCAGACCAGGGTCCTGGGAGTCAAGTAACCCAGGAGCCAGGAGCCCAGAATCATTCCTTCCTTCTTTCATTAGTCCCTAATTCCTTCCATTCTTACTACTTTTCCTTTTTTCCTCCTTGTTTTCCTTCCTTCCTTCCTTCCTTCCTTCCTTCCTTCCTTCCTTCCTTCCTTCCTTCCTTCCTTCCTCTTTCTCTCTCTCTCTGTCTCTCTCTCTCTCTCTCTCTCTCTCTCTCTCTCTCTCTCTCTCTCTCTCTCTCTCTCTCTCTCTCTCTCTCTCTCTCTCTCTCTCTCTCTCTCTTTCCTTTTTTTCTTTCTTTGGAGATAAGGTCTCCCTTTCCACTTCAGGCTGGCTCTGACTGAGCTCACTATGTAGCCCAGACAATCCTCAAACACAGCAATCCTCCTTCCTCTTCCTCCTAAGTGCTGGGAACAATGGTGAGCCCCCACATCTGGGATTGTGTTTTGTGGCACTGATCACTGGTTTGCAATCACCACCTGATGAGTCACTATGCCCAGTAATATTGTATGTTGTTAGCAGGGGTTCAAACTAGGGACCTTGCATTTGGTAGGCAGGCACTAGAAACACTGGCCCCTGCCTCCACTCTCCAAAAGTACTCTGAGTTCTTGGGCTCCTTGGTTCCTTGCTTCTTGGCCTCCCAGGCTCCTGGGCTCCAAGGTTTCCTGGCTCCTGGGCTCTGGGCCCCTGGGCTCCTTTGCTCTTTGTCTCCTGGCTCTTATACTTCTGGACACCTGGGTTCCTAGGTGCAGAGTACTTGGGAATTAGGGCTCCATGCTCATGTACCCCTGGGCTCTTACATGCCTGGGCTTCAGAATTCCTGCCTCAAACACTGACTAGAGCCAGAAGACTAAGTTTACTTGACACTAGTGAGAAGCCCAGAGTTGAACAGCCAAGGAGTCCAGGGTCCCCTGCAGATCAGGATCATAGGGTCCAGGTGTTCAGAGGCCTTGGAGCCCAGGAGCCCAGGGGCTGCCTGTTTTGTGCCCCCAAAGGCTGCCCAGGCTGGGAGATATGCTAGGGCCAGTCTTACTGCCTGGGCTCCGTATGTCATCATGTGGAACCCCCAAGCATAAGTGGCTGCTCGTTGCTACTGTCCAACAGTGGGCTCCAGTGTGGGTGGGGATGGGAGCAGACTTGATGTGCTATTTCCCTTGTGTGGCCTGGTGGCTCTAGCTAAGTTCTGGCATGATGGAGGCTGTGGCACTGCTGTCACTGAGATATCACAGTGGCCTGTGGAAAGGGGAAGGCGCTCCCACTGGAGCCAGCAGGAGGCCCCAGGAGGAAAGGCTCAGGGCGTGGGTGTGGTGTCCATGGGTTGGACCCCAGAGTCAGTGTTTGACTGGGAGGCAGAGCCTGTGAGTCCCTGGACTTGAGCACCACCACCTTGGCTGGAAGCACATCCTAAAAAACTGTCAAAGAAGAGCCTACCAGGAGGGTCCACACACATGGGGGATGGGGCGTCCCTCCCGTGGGAGCTAGGGATGCCCTTCCCCTTCCCCTTGCCTTCCCCTTCCCCCTTCCCCTCGCCTTTCCCTTTCCCCTTCCCCTTCCCTTCCCCCTTCTCCTTCCCCTGCGTGTGGGCAGAGTCCTCTCCAGATGAAGGCCCAGGCAAGGCAGGTGAGGATCTCTTTGTCTTCTTGCCAGCAGCAGGACATGGATGTGCTGTCACTGAGGAGTCGGGGGCTGTAGCTGTGGCTTGTGAGGAGGGGCCGGGAAGGGACTGTGAGCTTGAGAGGGGAGCAGCCCCAGCGTGCTTCTTTTCAGCCCCCAGATGTACTGAGGGGGTCTCAGAAGCAGCTGCCAGGGGGCCTCCTAAAACATCGGAGTCCCTCTTCTCCTTTCTCCCCTTACTCTTCCCTATATTGTCGCTGGGCACCGGCAGGACAGGTGCTGGAGGAGCAGTCCCTGGGGTGAGAAATGGAGCAGGGCAGCGAGGTGGTGTGGCATTG
>PVIC010033198.1:0-20277 GCA_004025085.1 Thryonomys swinderianus
TTTGAATTTAGGTAATGGCCACTGCTTGACCCAAACCAGAGCGTCTGCGGTCCAATGCAATGGTATGGACAAGGATGGCAACTAATTGGGAGCAGCCTTTAGGATTGGGGGCCACCCATTGTCCTGGTCTTCATAAAGTGTGAGGTCATTAGTAGTAGTAACCATGCCCATGGTCTCAGGGAGGTCCTGACCTAGAAGATTGTGGGACATATATTTAAGGATAAGAGGGCTAAATGTCCCTTGGTGTCCATCCGGGTGGACTGAATAAATGGGTTGGGCTGTGGTTCATAAGTGGGTGGTGTCTTCAACCCCGCTGACTGAAGGACCAGGTGTTAAAACCCAATGGGGGGTGCTATTCTCTTTTAAGGATAGTGCAATCTGCCCCAGTACCAGTAAGCGTTTCAAACCTTTTGCCTGAAATGCAAAGCAAAACCCAGGGCTTAAAAAGGTCAAGGATAGTGGTTCATAAGACCTGGTGCCCTGATGGGGGAATGAGCACCTGCATGTCAAGGGGTATCCCTTGGGAAAGGGCTGAGACTTGCCCTGAAATCAGTTTAAAGGGCCTGAGGAGTGGCAAGTGCAGCTTCAGGAGAGGCTGCGGGCTGAAGAGCGTGTAGGAGTGTGCCATTATGGTGATATTTGACATGGCAGTCGTGCTTCCAGTGGTAACCATGAGTACAGTGAGGGCAAGGAGTGGAGGGATGAATATGGGCAGCTGTAACAGGTGGAGTAATGGGGGTGGTGGTGGAAGCAGGGGAAACAGAGAAGATGGCAGAGGAGGTAGGGAGGGACAGGTGACACAGACATATCCGGGCTGTGACAGTTCCAGCATACAGGCCCACAAGGGCTGAGAGATCCAACGGCTGCAGCAAAGACCACAGTAATGGAGAAGGCCAAGGACTCAGTGGTGTGAGCAGAAGTACCAATGTCCTTGGTAGCATGAATCCAGTCATCAAGAGAACCTTGCTGCAAAGGGGCAGTGGCTCACTGAAACAGCTTTTGGCACCCTTCAAAGACCAGGTCTTTATTCATGGCTGTGCGAGCATCAGGATGAGAAACCTTAGGAGTCACAGCCATAGTGACATGCTGGGAAGTCCGGGAAAGTCTCATTGCAGTGTTGGACCAAGCAAGAAAGGGGTATAATGCCCTGGTGAGAGGGCATCTCTTGCCAGGCCTGGAGCCCACACTTGCAAACCTGGTCAAAGTACTGTTGGCCACCCTATGCCTGTACACCAGGATCAGAGGAAAGGTCAACCCCCTTGAGCTGATCCGCAGTAATGGGAATGCCACCCACAAGATTTGTGCATGCATGGCGCTTGCACTTGTTGAAAAAAGTTGCTTTGAAGATGAGGAAGTCACTGGGGGCAAGGGCAGCACAAGTGGTGTCTGGCCAGTTGGTCGTGCAATTGGCATACTGGGCAAAATTGTCAAGCAAGGGGAGTGCCAGTGGACTTTGAGGGCCATGTTTGGTGGTTGCAGAATGCAGGGATGTGAGCATCTTTTGGGGAGTGGGTATCCAGTACTCATCACCCTCATGAATGGTCACAAGGTAAGCGGTGATGGGGATGGGGCAGAAGAAAGTTGGAGCAGAGCAGGAGCTAGGGTGGGAGGTAACAGAAAATTGGAGAGAAGGAGGGGTGGAATAGGGTGGGGTGGGGTTGGAGCAAGGGGGCCATGTCAGTTGTGGGGCCAAGATGGCAGTGAAGGCATCCAAAGCGATGGCACTGGTGTGGGAACTGGAGGGCAGTGATGGCATATTGCTGTGGGAATTGTGATCCCAAGATGGTGGGGCCTGAGTGGGAGCTTGAGGAAAAGATGGTGGTGTACTGTGGTGGGAAGATGTGACCCCAAGATGGTAGCACTGGCATGAGATGCGGAGTGTAAGATGGTGGCTTACCACCCTGGGAGTCATGATCCCAAGATGGCAGTGCACTGGAGCCAGGTGAAGGGTAGAGGCAGTTTAGGGGTGACAGAGAGTGGAGTGCAAGGGGAGCGAGGACAGGATTGGGGTTGGAAGGAGGACAACAAGGGGGGTAGGTATCCTGGTTATAGGTAGAGGAAATGGAGAGGTATGGCCAGAGTGAAGTGTAGCTCCGTCGCTTGCAGAGGATGAGGGACAAGGTGGTTGGGTGCCACCTTTGGAGAACCTTGTAGAGGGTGAGGGAGAAGGTAGAGGGGCACCATCTTTAGAAAGTGCAATGGACCTCTGTGGTGACAGGGAATGCCTTGGACACCTTAATACAGCATGGGTCCAGGCACTCAATAATGGCCACCACAATTGGAAGAAGTCAAGAGGGAGGCACACATTACCATGTTTCTCCTCCCTCTGAGCATTCTGAGTAGCACACTCCCAGATGTACACACCCATTAGATCTGCCTGCAGTGCTTGATGCAACCCCAAAATTCAAGCAATTTAGCCTGTGATACTTTTAACCCATGAGTCTTGAGGAGCGTGTGTAAGAGAGCTGCCTGGGTAGGGTGGTTGTGGGAAAGGATGTTTCCCATGTCACAGAATTAGAGGGGGTGGAGACAAACTGTAGAGGACAGAAGAATAGTGAAGATAAAGAATTCAGAACAAACAGGGCTTTGGAAATAACAGGATGGTTATGCAACACAGTACCCATGGCATGTGCTATACCAAATAGGGCAGGGACAAGGGAAACAGCAAAAAGCCCAAGCAGATTGAGAGTAAAGAGATTAATTCACCCACTGGTGCAGATTACCCAAGGCTGGGGGTGGGGTGGGGTACCCCACATTCAGGCACCAGCTACTGTCATCATTGTCTGACAACCTCAGGGGGATGAGCAGGGATGCAGAGTCATGACTCCCAGACTTTGTGTCAGTGGAGAAGCTTCTGGTTCATTATGGAAGTTATAGGCCTTTAGGATGGCTTAGGATGTGATTGGATAAGAGGGCAAGGGTGGCTTAGGATGTGATTGGATGAGAGGGCAGGAGTAGGGCTCATGGTGGAGTGTGTTTGGGCACAAGTAACATTTGGTGATGTGTGATTGGTCTGCATCATCTGTATCATCTGCATCGTCTATGTGGTCTGCATCATCTGTGCAATGTGTTTTAAAGAGCCACTGCCACATCAGGAGAGAGAGAGAAGGAGGAGGTGGGAAATGCCTGGAAACAAATAAGGCTTGGCTACATGACTTGGAGGGTTAATTTGTGGCCCATGTGAAGTAGATTTAGTATGGCATCATGATTGAGTCTGGGGTTCTGGGATGGTACTGATTCCTAGGCTGTGGGGCTGCCACTTGTGATGTCAGTCCTTAGTGATGCTAGGTGAGGAGGATATGTCCTTATGTGACTCTAAGCATCTCTTTGGTTTGAGAGTAACCCACAGGCGAGATGGTCTCATTTATGCTTCTTGGCTATGTGAGAGGAGATAGTCTGTCATTTTGAGTTTGGGGTTTGGAAGGAGATGGGAGTCTGAGTTGGCTCTGCCATATACTAGTTGGGTGACATTGTGCAATTTCTTGGCTTCTCGCACATTGTTTCCTTATTTGAACAATATTGTTGTTCACTATTTGAACAAGGACAAAGGACTGGACTTGAGAGAAGATTAAGAGATAATATTGGTAGATACTGTTGATGAACTGGGTGAGGCAGAGTGAGGGAGCACAGATGACTACCAGCTTTCTATCTCAAGCAACCAGGTAACCGGGTGGTGATACCTTTTACAGAGAGGGAGATAAGAGAAATGAAGTGTGTGTGTGTGTGTGTGTGTGTGTGTGTGTGTGTGTGTGTGAGAGAGAGAGAGAGAGAGAGAGAGAGAGAGAGAGAGAGAGAGAGAGAGAGAAGCAGAGACAAATGGGATCAATTCTGGACACATGATTTTGAGATGTATTTTGGAGGATGTGGAAATGTCAAGCTGAAGTTTTAAATATAAATATTTACATATATATGTACATATGTAAGGAGAGAAAGAAAGAGATCTATTGCTTGGGGATCACAGATGGGCTGTGAGGTAGTGAAGGCTCAGGAGTTGGAGGATTCCATGAGTTTGAAGAGCAGATATATATGTAAGGGTCTAAACACCAGAGGAAAGGATACTGAAGCAGAAAGTGGAATATGTGAAGTTATGATTTTGGGTGTGGAGCAATTCTTGTTGCTGTAGGATATATCCCTGACAAGGTGGGGCAATATAAATCCAATCAAAAATAAGATTTGTTATTATTCATTTGGGTCAAGAAACAGTAGGTTAAGGGTGCTGAGTGGACTGTGTGCAAATTTTCTAGCATGGCAGCAAGGGCTGACTGTGCAAGGAGAACAGGATGCTTATGTCTAGAATGTGACCAGAAAGTCAACAGGTTTTGAAATACAGCCTTCTACATGGTAGTATGGGCAGGTCACATGAGAACCCTTGGAAAGTGGCTCCAAGTTGGCATTAATGAGTCAATGTATCATCCTCCCTATCTTGGTTCTGTGCTAGGTGAACTATGCAGTGTCATATGGAGTAGAAGCTATTGAGCTTAGGGGAGATTTCTCTCTTATATAAAGGTTTAAGATATCTAAGTCTATAGTATAATAGTTTAAAGAGATAAAAAAAAAACAACAAAAAAAGGAAGACAGAACATTAAGAGGTTAAGGACAGGGGAAGCTAATTGACTTTACCAAATGAGGATAACAGGAATGGAAGCCTTAATTAGAATTAGTTGACCACAGGTATTTCAAAGACAGAGTCATTTGGTGACAAAGATGTCTGAGGGTCTGAGTTGGGATCCTGTCCCATGGTATGTGGGTGGGCTGGTTGTGTGGATTAGAGCCATGAGGAATCTGAATGTGGGCTCCCACTGTGTGCACAGTGCAGGGGTCAGACCTTCTCCTTGGGTGGTCCCATGATGTGGCCATGCAAAGAGTAACATTCTTTTGATGACTCCTTTCTACCCTTATTATAAGCCTGAAAAATGGACACAAGAATGATGATAAAATATCTGCTTTTCTTCCATCCATGAAATTGTGAAGTTTCAACAAATCAGTTGAGAAAAAGCACTTTAAGAACTGTAATGCTAAATCTCACTGCTACCCAAATCTTTGATATATTTCTCTTTGTACTTTGTCAGTGTATCTTTAATACATTCCCTAGGTGATTAGGACTTACCTTTAGTGCAGCCAGTGTTGGCACCTGAGCAGTTTTCCCTTCATGACTATGTGGTCTTGATATGGACTGGCACTTTTCCCTGGGTTTAGAGTTTCTCCTTCATCAGCTTCCTAGACCAGAAATGTCTTGTCTTTGGATTACAAAACCCAGACTCCTATCCTGGCCACCCACCAGGTTTCTTTTTCCAGTTCTAAGGATGCTTCCAGCTGCTGACTTGTTTGTAGAGCTGAGCTGACTGAATGCCTCAAGTATGCCAGGTCGCCTGGAGGATTCAGCAGGAAGAAATCCACTGGACTGAGAACTGCAGTCTTTAGAGTTTCTGGGAGAAAGGCAGATAGGATTCTAATCAAGAAATAACAATCTAGAAAGTAGGACAGCTTTTATACAGTGGAATATTTCTATAGGAAACGGTGTGGGAATGTGATGAGGGAAAGGAATAAAAATGATACAGAAAGAAAATAAAAGAGCATGTATAAAGCGGGGAGGAGGGGGGAGTGGGTAGGGATATGGGTAAAAATGAGAATTAACTTGTGGCATATACTGGTACAAATTTCCCAATGTTATATGTGATTTTGAGATGTATATAAAGTGTACCAATAAAGAATTCAATTAAAAAAAGAAATAACAATCTCTTTATTAATACTGTTTGGCAATTTAAGAGATACTGCTTGAGCTTTTAAATGTTAGATTTTCTTGGAAGGTGAAAGGAAGCTTGTATGATGGAATAGAATTAACTTTATTCTCACTTTTCTTATTGGCAGTGACTTTTTTCCATTCATTGTTTGGGACACAGAGATGGCAAAAACCACATCACTCAGTGTGGTTGGATCTACTCTGTCACTCAGTTCCATACAGCTGTTAATACACATACACATTATTGTCAATAAAATGTGATAGAGTCTGGGAGAAAAAATCCTATGCTATCACTGGTCACGTGGTTTACATCATTTTGTGATAGACTCTCCTCCTGCTGAGAATCTGCCTGCACTCCCTAAGTCTTTATTCTGCATATAAAGTTCCTGCATTTGGCTTCAAGTGGAAACTCTGCTCAAGAAGCATAGTTTGGACAAAGACATGTTTTGAACTATCATTGATTTTCTTTGAGGCTTTAAATGCTTCCTTGAAAGGCTTATTATCTCCACTGTTTTCTTTCTGTACTTTCCCATATTGAACTTTCATTGGCTGTTGGATTTTATTCCTTAGAATAACCCACAAATTTCTTTACATTTCTAGAATTGGCATCTGGGCGGAGAGCTGACACTTACTAGGTAAATACTAACTTGTTTAAAATTCTAGTTCAGTTCACATTTTCTGCTTCTGTAGCACTATTTTTTTCTGGCTTCTTGAGAATATCCCAAATCTATTGCTTATCTTATCATGTTACTCCAAACTCCATGGGCCATCCTTATAAAACCATAGTGATTTAGGAAGGAAGGATTTTTTAGATAACATCTTTCTTCAGTACCAGTTTCTGTTAGAAAATTCCCGACTTTTAAAAGTGAACATCCTAAAATTCATTCTCCTTTTCTTGATTTGAAGTGAAAACTTCAAATAAGATTGTTATTTGTGCAGTTGTAAGGGTCTGATATCTAGATGGAGATTCCTATGATTTTTCCTACCACTGGAAAACAAAGCTGGAGGAGTTTTATCTTTTGTTCAGGAGACTGCACTTAATCATCGCTGTCTGAGCCTCATGCTGCTGACAAGACTGTTGGGGTCACACAGGGGGTGGGATGTCAAATAAATGAAATTGCATAAAATATGAATAGGAATGAGTCATATAAGCAGCTTTCTTGTTTCCTTTACCTAACTCAGCATCAAAATGTGTTTTTGTTATTACAGAGTACTGATTTGAAAGGAAAGAAGAAAGATGAACACACACACACACACACACACAGCTATGTGTCTAGGAAGGATGTAGAGAGCTAACACATGAAGGTGGGACAAACCATCTTTTAGAGCAAGCATCCTGCAGTGGTTAGCACAGTGCTCGCCACAGAGCAGGTGCCCATGAATGCATGGTTGAACGGTTTTGAAAGAATACAATTATGCACAAGGAGCCCAGGATGTCCTCTTACATTTTAAGGAAGACTTTTTTTGGGGTCCATATTCAATTGTAAAACACAAATATGAAAGCAGAGCATATGTTGGGATTCAGGTCAAGAAGGGAAAATAGTCACTGAAATTGGCAACATTTTTCAGAAGGGAAAGAAAAAAATTTGATAGTAAAAAAGGAAATAAAGCTTATACATATAGGGGGTGGGGAATTGTAGGGAGGTCAGGGGAATGGGAAAAAATGTGAATCAAGATGTGTTATGTATAGGTGCAAATCCTCAGTGTTGAACGTGATCATAATGTAAAATGTACCAATAAAATCAATTAAAAATAAATTTAAAATATTTTTCAGTCTATTTTAGCCCCAGTTTATCTTTCTCTCATGTACTTTTCCTTATTTCATCAAAGTTTCTTTGATTCAAGTAAGATAACTATGACTTGTTGGTCTTTACAGCCCCTGAGAATCACAGTCCAGTGCCTGACACATGAGAGGGGTTTCATATATTTTTAAATGTTAATTTTACCCTTATATTTTTCATTTACAGGTATCTCACCTTTTTCTAATTGTAAAGTATAAGGAAAACTTTCTCTTAATTCTAAGTTTAACTGGACTACTTCACATTCTTACTTTCTTGCTTATAGTTATGAACAAGATAGAAAGGTTTTCTGAAATTCATAATCAACCAGGAAGGCAAAACATTGAGCAAATAAATTATAATGTAATAAAAATCAGGAACCAAAGGAGTAAGACTAATCCAGACGCTCATGGAAAGTTCTCTTGGAGAGCTATGAATGGAAGAAAATACAAGATTTTTTTTTTTTTTTTTTGGAGACAGGGTCTCGTTTTGTAGTTCAGGCTAGCTCTGAGCTCACTGTGTAGCCCAGGCAAGCCTCGAACTCAGCAATCCTCCTGTCTCTGCCTTCCGAGTGCTGGGATTACAGGCATGAGCCACCACGCCCGGCTCAGTGGTTTGTGGTATTGATTGCTGGAGGGCGTGAGTTACCATGCCAGCATTGTATGTGGTTACTGGGGATCTAACTCAGGACCTTGCGCTTGCGAGGCAGGCACCGGAACCACTGAGCTAGCCCTCTGGCCCGGAAATACAATATTTTTAACTGGAAATTGGGTTATTAAGAAGACAGTGGGAGAAGGATATCCCAGACAAGTGGGGCTATGTGTACCACACCTAAGGTGGAGAGCACATGGTTCACTGAAGGAACCAAAAAAGGTTAGTGGTTTTGCAATGTTAACAATACCAATTTTACATTGCTGAGGGGGCATGTTCAGTAAATGTGGACACATGACTTCTGAGTCTATTTGTTTTTTTCCCAAGTCATAAGTAGTGAATATATATCATTAAGCTTGGGTAGTATATTAATCAGTTTTTCATTACTACAACAAAATATCTCTGGCTGAGTAACTTTAAACAAAGTTTTATTTTGGTTCATGCTTCAGAATGGCCAATATTAGGGTCCTGACTCTAGAGATGGCCTTCTTGCTGACAGAATTGCAAAGTGCTACAGTGTGTCATGGGGTGAGTGGACACACACACACACAAACACACATGACAGAGTGGACAGGTGTGTGCATGTCCTCTCTCCCTTTTCTTTTTCTTTGTTTGTTCATTTCTGTCTTTCTCTCTTTTTTTATTTTGTTTTTTGAGACAGGATCTCACTTTTTAGTTCAGGCTGGCCCTGAAGTCATTATGCAGCCCAGGCTAGCCTCGAACTCATAGCAATCTTCCTGCCTCTGCCTCCCAAGTGCTGGGATTACAGGCATGAGCCACCATGCTCAGCATGGTGGTATGTGGTAACAGGGACCAAACTTGGGTCTTGTGCTTGCCAGGAAGACACAGGATCCACTGAGCTAAGTCCCTGGCTCTCTCTCCTTTTCTTATAAAGTCACCAGGATTCAATCACATAGACTCTATGCTGGTGATTGTCTTTAATATTAATCATCTCCTCAAGACCCACCTTCAAATACCATAGTTGAATTAAGTTTAATTAATATCCATTATGAAATATTAAGATATCTCATAGTGGAGATTAAAGTGCAACACATAAACCCTCAAGGATACACTCAAACTGTATTCGAACCACAGCAGATAATGTCTTCCACTAAATTCATTGGTTTAAGATCAGCAGTGAACTGGTGACCAACTTACTAAATAGGCTTTAATAAATAACAGCTACATCTAGTTCAATAGTATAATCTGTCACTGTCCCTGAACTACAGTCAGCACACCAAGGGAACATACTTTGGGGGTTCTTTCTGGATATATCATTAGATGTTTATTTTTATTTACCCACTCTTGTCCCCAAAGCAAGGGCAATAAATTGCTTCTTCTCATTGCATGTTACTTTTCTTTTTCTAGGCCTTTTCAGACTCCTCTTTTAAGTTTTCATTCTTTTTATAAAAAATAATAAGGTGGGAAAGGTGGGGTGCACACAATTATAACTCCACCTCAACTCCTGCCCTAAGTAAGCTTTTCAACCTGTACTTCGTTGGCACAGTCAGTGGCAAACCCATGGAATAGCAAGAATATTGTGGCTCAAGACTGAATTTCTGAAGCACAGATTATTTACCTCAAATAAGTCACCATAGTTGAGAATTACTAAATATAGACACAAGTTGTACAGTCAAAAATTGTGTTAAAATTGTTTTAGTAATCTTAACAAAGAAATCCTGAAAGAGTAATTATAGTTGACTTTGTAAGTACTGGGAAGCATCTACTCTAATGCCTATGTGCCTGAGATTTAATGGTAATAGAGGTTCACTCATTTTATAAAAAACAAAGGAACACTGTATTCCTGAACAATAGTTACAAAGCAAGATCAAGATCAATTATAATTTATGAAAATATAAGAACATAAACTCATTTGTTCTTGCCAACCAGGTGGAGTGAGGGAGATCTATTATTTCCAATCATCTTTAAGGTGACAGTGGGAGATAGTAGTTCAATGTAGAAGAAACTAGACTTCATAAATTATTTGATTGATTTGTTTACAGTAATGATGGGAAGACTGCCATTTCAGACATGGAATTTGGCCTTGGGGACACAAAGATGACATGGGTCCTACTCTCTAATGCCTATGGTCTTTGGGAGAAGACATGTTAAAAAGGAATATTACATAATACAATTTGTCCAGTTGATGTAGGAAGGTCTAAGTATAATGAAAAGGCCAATTTCATTTGAGAGAAGGGAAGTAATCAGGGAAGAATTTTCAGGGAAAGTGTTACTTGGGTCAGTGAATAAGCATTTTTCACGGAGGTAAGGAAGGCTAAAGAGAATCTTAGGCAAAGGCAAGATGATACATGATAGCTTAGTATGTGAAACTACAATCAGGCAGAGCTAAAGCATCGGGTACACAACAAAATTCTAGCTGTGGCAGTTGTGTGAAACAAATCTGCCTCTGGTACACAGAAATCTGTGCTAAGCTTCGGACCTCAAAAACAGACAACATAGAGGAGCAGAGTAGACAAAAGGAAGACTAGGTCCTGATGGGCTGATTCAAGCTATTGGATTATACTATATCTGAAACATGTCTATTTCTATACTCTTTAGTTACAAAAGATAAAGTCAGTTGTGGAGATCAGATGGGAAGAATGAGGCCTAGTTGGGCTCCTCAGTGCACACTGAGATGAGAGAGGGTGTGGAAACATGCTTACATACAGCAGGGAAAAGTAAAAAACCCTGAGGTAAAGTTCTTTACCTGGAGAAGTGCCATGAAAAGTGGGAGACAGGTGAATCCTGTGTACTCTAATTGCCTGTGCCCATGTCTGAGTAAGTGAAGCCAAGCAAGGTGTGCTAGGGGTTTGGGGATCTATATCAAAAGCAGATATGAGCCCCCTAACCCCAGATTTTAACTTGTTTCTGTGTCTCTTAATTTTTCATCTTTGTCACCCCTTGGTCAGGCTTGAGCTCAGCATGTAGGCTCATTCCTACAAGCTGGAAGTTTTTGCTTAACTAAGTCCATTTGATCTTTCATGTGGGTCATTTGCAATTTAATGAATATATTTGGCTTTTTCATTTTACAGTTTAGGAGTGTAACACTCAATACAGCAAAATGACTTCCATCAAATAAGTAGTTAAAAGCTGAGACTAGAAGCTGGGTGTAGTGACACACAACTAAAATCCTAGGAACCTGTGATCAGAAGATTGGGAGTTTGAGACTAGCCTGGAAAACATAGCAACTCTCACGGTGGGAGATTGGAGGAAAAAAAGAGACTCAGAGCCCAAGATGAAAAGTATTGAAGAGTTTTTAAACATCTGAATATGCCAATGTAGTTATATAAGGACCCAGAAATCTATTTTTCAGCAACCATAAATTACTTTATGAATGGTATTTCTAAGCGATAATGCAGAACACTGAATCACGAGTCTGGCATGCTGAGTTCATAGCCCACTTTTGGCTCTCATCTTTGTGTCTTTGGGCATCTTCTCTGGAACTTAGTTTGTTCATCATTCTTGGTTGTCTGTATATCTTCAACAGCTTCTATGATTCTAAACAAAGTTACACTCAATTTTCAGCTAATCATTGTAGATTTTACACTACTACAAAAGAATTTCAATAGGAAATTTTCTTTTTGAATATCATTTTTTATATTGTTGGGTTCAGTTCTACAAATATTTACTGGAGACCAATTCTGAGATTGGTATTAAAATGTGAATAATTATTTCTACTTAGTAGTGCTTGCTTGCTTTTGTGTTCTTCAATGTAGTTTGATATTGTTTGATAATAAGCAATACATTTTAGTCCAGAAAATGTGGGATTCCAGGCAAGGGCAGTACTAAACAGAGTTTTCGTTTGTTTCTTTGCATCAGTCTGAAAGATAAGGCATAGGACTTGGCATCACAGGTATTATAGGAACCAAATGTAAGCACACAGAAGCACATTTCATCTAAATAAAATTGGTTTTGGACTGTTAGTCTGCAGAATATCTGCACTGTCTATTCAGAGTGGTTGCCTCTGAACAAACTTGCTAATAATTTTATTTGCATGGCATTATAAGCATTTAATTGGTTTATGTATTTTTTCTGTTTTTATTCTTTATTTGTACATATTTGCATTATATGATTACATTCCTTATGGGAAATTGGTACATGTATATAACACATCTTAATTTTTTATTTCCTCTTCTTCCCTCCTTTCTTCTTGCATCTCTTGTTCTCTTCCCATTTGACAAAATTTATCCTTTTAATTTCTATTATTTATCTCTTTTCTTTATTTACATTTTGTGCTTCTCATATGATAGCTTAAAAATAATTTTAATGTAGTGGTTAACTTGATTGTTTAATTACTTTGTTTAAAGTAATTTTCTAGATTGTGTACAGAACAGCTCTGGTGTTCATTTTGTAGCCTTCCTGCCTTTGAGTGGTTTGGTTGCTGGAAAATGAACTGGCTTTCTACAGACTCTCTTAATGTGCTTCAGGGGAGGCAAAGATATATTTCTGCCATTCATGACAGCCAGGGTTCATTTGCTTTCTAATCATTTGACATAAGTTTTAGCTTTTTGAATCTTGGTTTTGTCATCAGTAAATTGAGAATAATGTTATCTCTTTCCAAGGACTGCCCGAGATGGTGATTATTTATAGCATAGCATGTATAAGTGTTATTAGATAATGTATTCTCAGTTAAATTTCCTTTGGACTGTGTTCAAGAGATGTATTAGGTTCCAAATTAGCAAACTGGTAGGATCATATGATAATCTAATTTGTAAGAATCATACATAGCTGCAGATACTCCACTAATTTATAATTTTGGTTGACGTAGAAGTGGTAAGATTTGTCCTGAGTAACTACTCTATTTCTTTGGGAAAGTTATTTAATCTCTGTAAACTTATATTTTTGTCATTGCCATTATTAAATTGGGAGTAACATTCTTAAATTGTCTCATAGGAATTTAAAGGAAATAACACATAAAAATCTTTAAGAAACTATAAAAACATGGGTGAAAGTTCATGCTTATACAGAACAATTGACATTGGAAATTAATATTATAAACCATTCAATTTTTGTGTAGTATAATTTTTTCTACATCTATTCGCTCTTATGTCTTACTGAAACATTATTTTATCTTTTTATTAATCTCTTTAACACTAATACTTCTATCTCTTATAGAGGAACTCATGTAATATTTGTCTAATATTTCAGTCAAATGAATAAAAAGAAACAGCTATGCTATCAAATATAGATAGTTTCAATACTTTTCCCTACCCAGAAAATAATTACTTCCCTACAATGAACTATTAATTGTTAGGGCAATATTTTCACTATTCAAAAAACTGTCTGAGCATGTACTTAAACTCTACAAAAATATTTCTAAGAATATTTGTGTGTCTAGTCTGGGAAAGTATGTAAAAATCCCCTAGCATTTTCATATTAAGTCATGTGTATTTAATACACACCACCTCAAAGAGGAATGTTACCACCCAACTCTATGCAGTGAGGGCAGAACGGAGAGATTTCTAAGAATATATGGGTGTAGCTTTCTGTTAACTGAAAGTGATTGACAGTTCGTGGAAATATACCACCAAAATAAACTGCTTGCAACATCCTCAGCTTTATTTGGTATGAGAAAAACTCCTTGTTGACCCATTTAACTACCAGAAACCCACTATTATGCACCCTAATGGCCTAAATCCCTCTGGATATTTTAGGCAAAAATCTATATTTAATTTGTGGTGTGTGTTAATCTAATGTTCCTTTGGGTGTTTTTACTATTTATTTGTGAGAGTTGGTTGAAATATGATCATGTAAGTAGAAAGGCAATGTAGCCTAGATCTAAAGTCCACAGTGAAGAGATTTTGATGTTCTAGAGTTTTAAGATTATGTAAGGGAAGGAATTTTGTTTCACTTTTTTCATTTTTGTTTTCACAGACAACACACAAATATATTGTAAAAAATAGTAGTCCCAACTAAGAAAGAGGAATTAGAAGAAAAAGCCAAACTGTATTTAACTGCAGAACTTGGTTTGAGGGGTGTATGAAATTTTCCCTCAATCAAGCTTTTGATGAAAGTGCTGTGGTAGTGCAGAGAAGCCAGTTGCAGGTGGGTCTGGGCTCTCAGGGCGCAGAGCACACTAGAATTGATTTACAGCAATCACCTGAATGTGCCCTTTGGCTTTCTAGTTAGAATCGATCCACACTAACAGTCTGTATATCTGCTCATGCAGATTTCTCTGTTGAGAACTGAAAGCTGCGGGTTTTTTTTTTTTTTTTTTTTTTGCACTTTACTGAGCATGACCAGAGTAGAGTAGAAAAAAGGAGTTGGAGACTTAGCAACTGGGATTTAGGAAGACTTCTTAGAAGAAGGAGTCCTCCATGGGATTTGAAAGGAGCCAGTCAGGAATGACAAATTCCAAGGTTATTTCTTAAAACCATAACCTCAAGTTGTGAACGTTTAGGTCTTATTTGGTAGTAAAGGGTAGGAAGAAGCAGCCTGTCAGTTATTTCACTTCTGTCACAGGCTTACAAGTGTTTCCTCTGCAAAGGAAGAAAAGAGCAGGGCCCTGATGTCCCCTGTGGCAAGATCCACCCATGGACAAATAGCCACAGCAAAGGGGGAAGAACCCCTGAGATACTTCTATCCACATGAAACAAGGGAGCAGAGATGAGAAAGAACATCTCTTTGCACTAACTATATTCCAGAAATGCCCACTCCTTATTGTCTGTGAGTGTCTACACGTAGGGGACCCATGTATTTCAAACACAGGGTTTTTGTTCAACCTCTGCAGTGCTTAGAGAGGAGAGGGTAGGACAGTGGCTGTGTTTTTCTTCTCAGCAGCTTGTGCCTTTCTTTTTTAATGTTAGTTCTATGATAGAAAAGCCATGTTCTGGCACCCTCAGATTACATAGATTTGTATTTCTTTTTTAAAATAAAAATCATATGCTCTCTCAGTACAGCACAGAAAAAGGTTAGTTGAAATATAGTGTGAGCTACACATGTAATTTAAAATTTTAACAGCCACCTAGCAAAAATAAAAAGATAAAAGTAGTATATATTTAAAATATACATCATACTACATATGTGTAGTAAAATGGTTCTTAAAGTGAAATTAATATACCCATCATTTCACATAGGTACCCATTTTTCTCCCATTGGCAAGAGAAGCTGTAATCTATTCATTTAGCAAAAATCCTGAGTACAATACACCAGCTGTACCTCTAATATCATATATTAGGTCTGTAGACTTTTTCACCCTACAGTGAATCTTCAAATAATGGATTTCTGCAATTTGAATAGTCTTTGGAATCTTTAATGGCTTTTAAATGCTTGTCGCAGACCAATTCTTTTCCCTGTGACATTCCAAATAGTTCAGCTTTTTTTCATCAAACCTGTCCTTCAGTGGGTTTAACTGCACCAAGTCCTTCAATAAGAGCTTCTCCCAACCCAGCATCATCGTGATTTCAATTTTATTGACCTGGTCCCTTTCTACTCTCATGTTCTTATATGCCTCTGCCCTTCAATGTGATGTCTTGAACTGTGTGCTTCGAATTTATGTGAGAAGGAGGTGAAATGGGCAGTTATCTTCCCCCACCTACACCATACTTCTATTAATGCAGGCTCAAGTTTCTGTATTTGTTCACTTTCAACTTCTTTTTTTAAATTTTGGTAGCCACTGTCATGTGGTAGCCACTGTCATATCAAAGGTATCAGTAACTGAAGTATCTATTTTGTCTCTTCCTGTATATGCATGATTAACTTTAGTTTGCATCTTCTGAAATGGCTGCCATTTAAAAAAAAAAAAGAAGGAAAAGGAAAGCTGGTCATGATTCTATATTTTTGAGGCATTTAGGCCTTTTCTTGCCATAGCTAACATTTAAGGTCCTATTGCATTCACTTAAGCAGTGAAATTAAAGGTACTTGAAAAATCTTAGCAAACTGAGTCTCAAACTTTAGCCAATAGCAGCTTCACTGAATGTCATATTAAAATGCAAAATAACGACCCAGGATTTCCAGGAAGGGTGTGTGTGTCCAAGAGTTTACATTTCTAACAAGCTCCTGTAGATTTTATTTTTCTGTATTGGCAATTAAACCCAAGGACTTTGTATTGGGCTACATACCTGGCCCTTTTACATTTATTATTACTATCATTGTTATTATCATTATTTTGAGGTAGGTTCTTGGGAAATCGCTGTTGCCTAGGTTGGTTTGCAAATGTGTTTGTCCTACCTTAGTCTCCCAGAGTCTTGGGATTATTGGCATCTATGCATTATATTTTGAGTAACAAATTCTGATGCTACCCAAATTTCTTATAATTATTTTCATCTAATTCGTTTGAGCACTCATTTTCTTACTCTGTAAACCTGCTCTGAAGTCCTTCAAAGTCTTAGCTGAGATTTACTTACCAAGGGTTCGGAGGCTCGAATCTTTAAAGAAGGAGGAAACCTGGGCAAACCTGCTTTTGGGTTTCCCCATGATTTGGTAAAATGAAGAATGTTAATTATTAGTGGTAATTTTCACTGTTTGTTTGGATCCCAGAGAGAGCAGGAAGAAAACCTATAACCATAGAAGCCGTGTTGGGGAGATGAAATTGGTAATGTCACACCTGAAAAGCTCTGAAAACATTTTTTTAATTGGTCTTGTATAAGATTTCATTTTCATTTTCTTTAGTTCTAATTTGTTCATTTAGTCAGAATTAAAAAGAAATCAATGAATCAATGCACAACATACATCTGAAAAATCACCACACTTAGCGGGAGGAGAGAGCTGGCTTGTTTGTGGTCCAGCGGGGAAAGCCACTTATGAAGGGTTTGGGCTTATCTACAATGTTATGCCTTCAGGTTCAGGGCTGAAAATGAGCAAGAGAATGATATTACGGAATAGAAAATACTCCAGATTTTCTTACTTTTCTCTTGATTTCTTTTAAAAATTTTAATATTTTTAGTTTATCAAATGAAATATATTCAAATATTTAAAAAATAGTAAATATAAGGCAAACATATATTAAATTGAAAATTATGCCAACATACACTAGTCTAGCACTGACTCAAAAAACGCTAAAACTATAGTAATTGGCATCGTCTGATTTGTACTTCAAAGTAAATCATGGTACCATGATTTCTTAGGTTTACATTCTTCTTTAATGCCTCTATCCCTTCTTCCCTGTTAGAGCTTTTTTTAAATGTTCATCTAACCTCGTATTGCATTTGTCACATTTCTTTGAAAAACCTTACAGTTTGTCAAAGTGACTTTGTAGTCATCTAGATGCCTCTCACATATGCCTTTGATGTGGTTTTCTCATACAGGCACATGGTGGGGCATTGCGTCATCAAAATGAGTTTGACTGAGCTTGCCTGTTCACCAAAGCAGGGCTGGCAGAAAGAAGGAAAGGCCATGCACCCCACGCATACAGTTCCAAGAGGGGCTCTTTGAGGCATCGTGTGCTCTCACCATCTCAGACGCGATGCTGCCTGAAGAGCCAGTGAAGTCATGAACCATCAAGGAATCTCAGTTTGAGTGGCTCTGTGCAGTCAGATGCAGCCAGCCTTGTCTGTTTGTCTGTCTGTGCAAGAGTGGGTTTCCCCCCACTTTTTGGTAATGTTGCAAGAAGAGACTCTCCCTTCCCTGGCTCTCTAGAGAAAAATGGCTGCCAAAGTATTTTGGAACAGAACCTTAAAAATGTTCTGACTACTGGAAGAAAGGACAAGGGTCCTTTGATAGTTCCCTTGTTCACTGTGATGAAGCTGGCATCCCCTCCCTTCTTAGGCAAGGATTCTGAGATCTAACTGGTTGGTGTAGACTTGTGACCTGACTACTTCTGTGGAGGTTACGCTATTGTAGGAGGCAGTCCTATTTGGATTGGAAGTCCTGAAAGAACAGCAGTTTACAGATGAGTTCTTGTGGAGCCCATCAGGGAAAAGAAGGAAACAGAACACAACAGAAGATATTTAGCAATTAAATCCAGCCCTTGCCTGTGTGGTCCTGTGTTTCACATTAATCTATGGAAATGGAGAGCTGAGAAAAAGCCTGGGTTTCTGATAGTTTACAGAGCCAAAAAACTTGTTAAAGCTTATTTATAAAGAGCAAGGAGAATGACAAATCTCTTAAAACTTCAATGAAGTTATTTAACAGGTCTGAGGACCATAGGCCTCCAGCCTACTGGTTCATGGGATCGCAACTATATGACACCGAACAAGAGGGTAGGCTGAACTAGACTCAGAAACAACTGCAGAATGTCCTAGGACTTCTCAGGAAGCTAAATCTTTTTATTTTTAAATTAAATTAAATTAAATTAAATTAAAATTTTTTTTGAGATAGGGTCTCGCTTTGTAGTTCAGGCTGGCTCTGAGCTCACTATGTAGCCCCGGCAAGCCTTGAACTCAGCAATCCTCCTGCCTCTGCCTCCTGAGTGCTGGGATTACAGGCGTGAACCACCACACCTGGCACTGTGGTATGTGATATTGATTGCTGGTGGGCATGAGTCACCACACCCAGCATTGTATGTGGTTACCGGAATCAAACTCAGTGCCTTGCACTTGCAAGGCAGGCGCTGGAACCACTGAGCTCAATCTCCAGCCCTAAATCTTTTTATTTTTAAGAAAAATTGCTTTTGGATTGAGAATCTATATTCATTAAAATATTATAAAATGTTAGTAGGCAGAGAAAATAGAAAGTATAATCTCTGTTCCCACCAGCTAAAATCAACCCACTCATTGTTTTTTCTTTAATTTTTTTCTATCCTTCAAATAAAAATGTAATTATGTCTATACTGTATCCACTTAGACTTAAGGTACAGACTCCATTAATTGGCAAATGTATGCATTGTACTTAGGCAGGGAATGAACCAAGCCAGACTAAGTATTGCATTTGGCTAGAAGTCACAATTTGGACAGTTAATGATATGAAGCATAGAAAGACATCTAAACAGAGAAGTGTAGCATCAGAGGATGGTTCATGACAGTGATGATTAGAGGTACAGGCTGGAGAAAGGTAACTTAGTCAAAAATCCCTAAATACAGGTTTGCTCATGGAAGCAAGTCTGGTAGCAGGAGGAGGTCATGACACATAGGAATTACATAATTATACTTGTGGCATAATAGCAGGTGCTATGATTGTAATACTAATAGACTGTTATACGGCAAGTGTTGTACTAAGAGGTTTAGTACATATGTTATCCCATCTAAATTGTATTTAATAAATTCCCATTTTCTTGATGAGAATGCTTACTCTGGTAGAGAGAAGCTAATTTACTTAAATATGCAGACTTGAGAATTAGAAAAGCAGGGATTTGAATTCACTCCTTTTCTCTGAAAACTGGCTCAGGTCATTGTGTCTGGTGGCACTTTGAAGAGCAGATTAATGGAACAGAGGGCAGTGGGGATCCAGGATGCCCACCTACAGAGTGGTTTCAGTATTCAAGAAAGGTAGAAGGTCTGAGGTGATGGATTTGCAGTGAGGATGGAGAGGAAGGTATAGAAGTGAGTGTAGTGTTGTAGGAATGCATTCTACCTGTGCAGGGGGAGGAAGGCATGCTACAGGAGGGATTCCAAAATTTCAATATGTATCCAGTTCTCATCAAAGTTGTCTGTATTTCTGAATACAGATTTTCATGGTACCCCACGTGCCTCAAGAATCAGAATCTTATGTAATGCTTGATGTTTTATGAAGGATTCTAGATGATGGTGAGGTTCTACCACATTCAAGAACCACAGCTCTATCAGCCTCAATTTAAGTATTTACAGTAGAACATGAGCAAGAGAAAATTTTAGGATGGCAGTGAGCTTTCTGAATTTTGTGGTTGAATGAAAGTGGGTTCCCTTCACTGGGGTAGAAAATAACAACAGATGTGGATGATAAGGTGCTGAATTTGATGGGAACATCTGAGATGCGCTAATCCTCTGGCTAGATGGGGAGTATACTATAAAGCTTGGAATAGAGACTCAGACCATGGGTCTAGGTGTAGAAGGCATGGGTGTTTGGGGAATAGTTGTTCTATATTTTATTATAGAATTTTCAAGTACCCAAACCTTCAGTATTGTCTCAATCATTGATAATATTTGAACATCATAAGTAATTCCTTCTATAATCTTTGATTAAGTCTATTGATTCCCCTCTCTTTCTTTCTCTCTCTCTTTCTTTTATTGCTGTTTTAGGGATAAAACCCAAGGC
>PVIC010033199.1:0-20271 GCA_004025085.1 Thryonomys swinderianus
CCCATTTTATTAACAGGTGATTGAGTTTAGTTAGCACATTTACCTACAATGTGCCAGGGAATCTGGGAATTTTAGGGATTTGACATCTCTAACCTTACAGAACTCAGGGTCTAGGCCCAGGGATTTTGTGAGAGTTCTCACTGAATATCCTCCTCCTCACCTTGGGTCTCCTTAGAAAGGCAGTCCTATCCCTACCCAGAACAGGTGACTTAGAAATCTGACTTTGGCAAAGCAATAACTCCAACTCGTGCTCCAGTCAGCAGTCAGTGTTGTAGTGGGAGAGGCAAATAAGAGACTTCAGGACTTACTGTACTCTGAGGAAGTCCTGGGGCCTGTAGGACAGAAGAAGGAGATGTTAGTCAACTGGGTGTTTTGCACAGAGTTTGGGACATGAGATGAATCATGAGGTGTGAATAATTCCAAGGCTCCTTTTCTAGAACCAGCGGGATGAGCTAAAGGTCTTCCAAGCGACCATCACCAAGGAGATACAGAATTACAGTAAATGTCAGGGGTACTGGTAGAGACATCTGGTCTACCCCAGCTGTCACCATTAAGGAGTAGCCTTGAGTCTATGGCCATTCCATCCTGTAAGTAGGTCTCATCTGATCTTGGAAGGAGTGGCCTTGGGTTCTCCCTACTGGAGGAACAGGGACAAAGGCTGCTTCGGTGGGCAGCACCCCCATGGTACATGGGCCACTGAAGTCGTAGATGTTGCTAGGAGCCCTCTTGATGCCTGAGTTCCATTTTGGCTGGTACAAACTACAGTTCCTAGAGAGTGGAAATTGGAAGACACCTGCAGAGCTGAGATATTGATTGTGTGAGATGACTGTGGGTCCAGAGAGAAAGATATGGATTTGGGATAAGGTAAGTGTTTTTTCTTTCTCTTTCTTTTAGAGGCTACTAGTTGTACATACCAACTGGAAGTAGGTGTCAACTGCTCAGTGAGCTATGATGTAACAGGCAGCAGACACTGTCATGGGGGTGGGTGGGAAAAGCAGAAGCACAGGCACCCACTTCAGAGTTCACATCTGCCCCAGATAGGAGGTGACATAGGCAACCAGCAGGCAGCAAGAACATTTATTATAGGCACCAAGACCTCTGCTCCAGAAAAGGCACACCATGATCACAAACACACTAGAAGCTGGGTGCTTTCATTTCAAGAAGGAAAAAATGGAGCCTCCATGCCAATTAGAACATAGCAGGACTAATTCCCAAGCACCTTTCTAGCTCAGATCAGGAGAGTGGCAGAAAGGAGGCAGAAGAAATGCTTCTGGGCTGACTTCCACATGACACCCATTGACTCATCTAACCCATGGGTATCAAATACTTGCCCTGTGCTAGGCACTGGTCAGAAAGCCTATCTCCCCATAACACTGCTCACCCATTTGCTCAACACTCTTAGTAGGGTAGATCTTGTTGCCCTATTTTTGCTCAGAGAGATAAAATCATCTAACCCTAAACACTTAAGGAGCAACAGTTTTGGGATTTGGATTCAGCTTGGTCCAAGTCCAAAATTTATAATTCATTCATGACTCTCAAGACCCGCCCAGCCTTGCATGTAATAGACTTCAGGCCAAGGAGTGGCTTGGGCTCTGTGAGGTACTGAGTGTTGATACAGGACCTCTGACAGGCATGATCTATAGCTTTAGTTATGGTTGCAAGTGAAACCTGAGAACTTGAGTGGGTGGTCAGGGGCTCCCCAAAGGGTGGGACCTTTGGTTCTTGGCAGGCTTCCTAATAACACATTTACTGTGGTCCATTGCAAAGGCTATGTACCTGGTCAGTTATGGAATGTTCTAGAAATAGGACCCAGAGATAAGAGTCAGCATGAGGGACAGGTGGAGATGGAAGCATGAAGCTTACAGGGGAGGTAGGAAGAAGTTGATCTGGGCAATAGCCTATCTCTCCAGTGTCCTTCATTAAATATATTAATTTGGGGTGGGGTCCCTGAGTTTTCCAGGTGTAGGAATTACTAGTCCACTGAGCTAGGGTGTGGCCCGTTCTCAGAAACTACCCTCAATGCTTGGAGAGCAGCTGGAGGCTTATTACAGGTAGCCTGGGCTAAGGAACAGAGGCTGAGCAAAAGTCCAACCAGGTCATTGTCACTTGAAAGACACGAACCCAGTGGAGTGTACTGACTAACCAGGTAGGATATGAATTGTGAAGGAGTCAGAAGTTGCATCTATTTTTTTTTTTCAAACAAAAACAAATGAAGCTTATCAGCTACAACTCCCCTGAAAGCATCAATCAAAGCATGTTTTCCAAAAAAAGTGAAGAGGTCATGACTGGTACAAACACTCAATATTGAATGTGATCATAACATACATATACATATATAAAGATATATATTAAAATATACCAATAAAATCGATTTTTAAAAAAGAAAAGGAGGGTTGTACAAAGCATAATAGCAAGCAGGATTTGGATAAATATATCCAGGCATTGAAATAGTCACTGGCTATAAAAATGGAAATAATCTGATGAGGACTGAGAGAAACACAACTAAAAATACCAGACAACAATGATGTAAAATTGGAATGGAGAGAAAATGGGATTGTTCTGTGTTAAGGTTCTTGTACGGTTTGGGAGGAAAGGAGAAACACTGATACCTTCCAACTTTGAGTCACATGTGGGTGTTTAAAATTTAAGGGTTTAACTACTAAGAGAGTGAAATAGCACACAGCTTCCTAATGGTGCTGTGGTCAGAGAGGAGGAAATAAAATACAGTTGTGTTAACAAGAAACCAAAAAAATTCGATATAAATAAAAACCTCAAAATAGAAAGAGCAGCATTAAGTACAGCAGTGAGTCATGACAAATGTTAACATCAACACATCATATTAATTAAGACTTCAAACTAAATTCTCCAGTTAAAAAAATGCTGCAGCAGGTTTTGCTGTCTCAGTCTGGCCTGTGTACAGCACCCTGTGCCCCCTATTCACACAGTGTGGCTTTGTCACTCTTCCCACTCATGAGTGGGGGTCGAGGTGCCCGTCCCAGAGCCTGGCTGGGACCTGACCCCTGCACAGGTCATACTGTGATGCTGAGGCCAGATGGCTGCTGACTGCTCACAACTGCAGCCTCTCGACGTATACCCCACCTATGGGAGGCAGCGTGGGATGATGAATTCAGGTGGCAAAGGCCCGAGTTCTTGCCTCCTGGGGGCAGAGAAACAGCGCTGTGTTGTCCTTCCTGTTTCCAAAGCTCTCATGGGATAAGGCTAAGACTGGATTTCAATTCAATCAGATCTCTTTAGTTTCAACTTGTTTTTTTTTCTTTTTGTGGGACTAGATTTTGAACCCAGAGCCTGCATACTGAGCTCTATCTTCAGCCCATCAAAAAATATTTTATTTTGAGACAGGGTCTCACTAAGTTGCCCACATTGGGCTGGAATTTGCAATCCTCCTGCCTCAGCCTCCCAGGGTACTGGGGTGACAGGTGTGCCACCAATATGCCCAACCAGAATGCATACACTTTGAAACGCTCTTCCCCCATCATAAATGTAATCTTTGTGTACTATAAATACATACTAATAAAAATAAAAATTGAAAAAGGAAAGCAGCCAGGACACCCCCCTCCACAACACACACACACACACACACACACACACACACACACACACACAGAGTAAAGCAGTCCCAGCCAGATGGCCCTCTACTCTGACACTGTAAAATCCTGCCATTTTCCAAGTCAGGGTATATCAATATTAATGAGCATAAAACCAATAAAAACACTTGGAGCAAAGCCTTGCTCATCAGGGTTCTCACGCCGTCTTTAACACATGATAGGGCTGAAAATAATTTCTCCCCAAAAAAGTTGTCCAAGAATAAAAAGAATCTGCTTATTTTGGTTCTGGCCAAGGCACTTCCTGACCGTGCAATCCTGCTGCACATGAGGCCGTGGTTTTCACCTCTGAGCACAACGTTACACATAAATACAGTCCCATGTTTTCACACTTACACAGCTATTTAAGATTAAATGAGATCATGTGCAAAAGTATTCTAGTTTAGTATATATGTATTGAATGAACTAATACATGGTTGGCAAAAGCACTCTGTGTGTGTTTAAAATAATACAGATATTTGCTTATTAAAAATTGAAAACTTTCTTTTTATAATTCCTTTGATAAAAGAGCTCCAACTCAGACTTCATCTAGGAAATGCCACCAAAGACATATTCCATGCGGGGCTATTTTAACATCAATGTGGGCATCACCTTTCTCATTCAGAGGAGCTGAATGTGAACCCACAGTCACAAAAGTTATTTTCAGCCCTTGGGAGAAATGCATAGTTAGCAGGTTGCTACAACATCATTAAGAAACCTCATCTGCAGGGAGCAGCATTGCCACACAGGCCATCACTGGCTGAAACATTCTACATAGGACAAGATGGAAGGATCACTTCCGGGGTGATGGCCGCAGGCACCTGCAGGCTCTCGGGCAGGCACAGATCATACACCACCCCAGTCTCAGGATCAGAGGGCCCTGGCTCAAACATGTCCCAGGATGCTCTTTCATGTCCAGAGGTCAGTGGTGGTTGACCAGAGAGAGGAGCTCACTGGACAGCTGGGATCCAAGTCACAGGGAAGGGACTCGACATGTCCTGACATTGCCTGGGACAGATCAAAGGGTTATTAGTGACCATCAGGGAGGCTCTGCTCTTGGCCACATCTTTTCCAATTAAAGAAAATGAGATCTCTGCTCTGTAGTGAACCAAAGCAGAACCAGGGTCCCTAATGAGACCCATGAAAGGGTGGCGTGAGTCAGTTAAATTGGCCTAACCTTTCCAGGGCTTGTGATTTACTCTCTTACAACAAGAGCTATAAAATGGTCATGCATTTGATCAAGGAATGTGCCATTTGCCTGTGAAAATGTTCTGGGTGGCCTTTGGGATAAGAGCACAAACTAAAAAGAACTCCTATCTAGTGTTAGGGCTTGGCTGAGGAGCCGTGGACCCTTTACAGGATGGAGATAAAGTGCTGGTTAAAGAATATGTTGAGACAGTAGTTAGTGACCAACCTATTTTAACGACATAGTGTTAAATTACAAAGGCATGTTTTAAAACAGGATTGGGTTATAATTTTTTTAAAAGTTGAATCTCATGGGAAAATGATGGAATTCTATACAATATAGAGAGTTGTCTGCATTCAAGAGCTAACTATGCTCAATTTTGGTTGTTTGCCTTTGTGCTTTTCTGTACCACACAAGTGTCTATTGTGTTTCAGAGGAATAAGCCATCAGATTGCTGTGTTGTTGGTGGAAAAGGCCTCCAGTTGTCAGCAGAGCGCTGCAAAAGTCTTGGCCTAGAGGAAAACATTTTGGAGGGAGCACATCTCCTACCTTCTCTTGGTCAAGAGGGAGGGTGAATTTTGTCAACCACAGGTCTGAACAATTTTCCCCCAGATCACATAGCAAACCCATGAAAGGAGATGGAGTTGAAAAAACTAATCCCTGTTACTCCCATTATAATTTAGCATCTCATCAGATTTGGGGGCTTTCCAATTAAACATAGCACCAAGTTTAGATTCTCTCTCTTCTCTTACACTGTACCTCTTCCCTTCTCTTTCTATCCTTCCTCTGCTCCAAAAATATTTTATAAAGCTTACCTTCCTGTTTTCTAGTACTTCTTGTAAGGAACATAAGCAACTCACCCAAGGTCATTTGGATGGTGAGAGCCAAGGTTTACCCTCCCCCCTCTCTCTTCTCTTCCCTATTCCTTCCATCCTTCTTTTCCACTTTTACATAGGTTTTGTTTTTCGGATATAGCCAGTGTTCATATTCCAGAAGCCACCTGAGTGTTAGGACAGAGAGGCTTGTCACTAGGAGGTGGGAGCCGAGCCTCCTAAGAGCAGCCAGAGGCCAGGAGGAGAGGAGGAAGCCTTGGGGTTCACAATAGGAAGACACCATGGTCCTGAGCCTGTCTGGGCCTCCAGACTTCTCCCAGCTGCTCAGAGTCAACAAAGAGACCTGAAAGGACAGCAGAGCTGTAGGATGGAAGCAGCCTGTGTCTTCAAGTCACCACCAGCCAGCCAGGAACTTCCTTGAGGGCCAGCTGAGTGACAGAGAAGACATGAGTGGAACTTCAGGACTCCCCATGGAGCTCACCTGGGAGGACATGCGGGGTGACCAGACAGCTTCGGGAAGGAAGAGGTCATAGGCCCAACCCCAGCTCTGTCTTCCTCTCTGGGCAAGTGGCTCTTTGTCTCCTAGGACAACCCTTGAGCCTGTCTTCCAAGGTTGCTGAGTGATGTGTTTGGGAGCAGATAGAGGATGCATCGCTCATGGTTGCTGTTGTCACACTTAGAATTGCTCAAAAGAGGTCTCTCGTCAGTGTTGTCCCACCAGGTCCCCTGAGATTATCTCACCATGTCTGAAACACTAACGGGTATAAGCTGGCGATGCATCCTGGACTACAGCAAGACCCTCCTCCTCTTCTTCCCTTCTCTCTGTCACATCTTCAACCCCCCACCATGCTCCCAAAATGCAGTGTCCTCCGATGATGATGTTTCCATGCCCCCTCCAATGGGCAAGCTGACTTAATGTCCGTATCACGTCCCATGCACATGCCAGACCTGCCCACGCATCAGCGCCAGCAACAGGACACCTGTACATAGATTCCCAGAGTTACCCAAAGGAAACATCTGAGCCACTAATGTCTGTGACACTGTATGACTTTACAACCAAGTAACTGAGACATTTATCGAGCCTGTGCTGTGTGCCAGTCTTCTGGCTAATTTCTGTTTGGATTTTCTCATTGTGTGCCCTGTTTGGGTGGAGAGTATCTTCGGTGTCCTCATTTCATAGATTAATCAAGGTCTGGAGGAACAAGAACATGTGCCCCGAGTCCCACAACGAGGAGTTGGTGAAGATGGGATGGACTTCTAACCTAGGCTTGACCTTGGGGCTGAAGTTTACCAAGGACTCAGCATAGGCCACCATGGTCCTAGGTAAGGTCACCAGATTTGAATCCTCTTGGTGGTATATTACTGTTATGGCCCCCCCTTTTGTGTTTATAAATAAAACTTAATTGGAACACAGACCTGTACAATTATTTACACAGTGCAGCAGACACCAGTAATCGCAACAGGCACTGTACAAAATACTATCTGGCCCTTTGCAGAGAAAGTTCGCCAACCACTGGTCTATTTTACAGAGTGTAAAAAGAGAGTTATTTATGCTCTTCCCTCTTTATTGCTACATTTGGTTTTTAACTTTTCTTCCATCCTTCTCAAATATTGTGGGCAATGATATTTCCATTCAGAAATAAGGTGAAGCTCTTTTCTTTGGGGTGGTTGTGGTCTGGTGTGAATTCTACGTGGATTAAATTTTCCCCACGTGACTATCAGAGGGTTGAAGAGCTTATTGTCACAAGAAAGACCATGGATCATGGGTTAATGCCTATAAAATGAGAAATCTCTATGTAACAAATTCTTTGAATTCTCTGTGTCACTCTGATTACATGATGAAAAACCCAGCCCTGTTTTTTCATTATGCACAGAGCTAAATAGATTTTCTCTAAGTGTATTAGAAAGAAATAAATTTCCTTTATTCCTTAGTATCCCACAACTGCAAATATTAAGGAACCAATATGTGGGTGTACACATACTTCAACAGAGTGGTTAAAATTAATTTCAGAGTCTGACAGCTCCAATCATAATTCCTGCCTTAGCCACTTACTGGTCACGTGATCTCGGCCAGGTGTTGTAATTCATCTGGCCCTTACTTGCCGCTATATGAGGAGGATATAAAAGCATTGACCTCATAGGATTATTACTAGAATTAAAGAAAATAATGTTTGGGGCACAGTTAGCAAAAATGTATGCAGCTATTTGTTGAGATTTTATTTTTATAGGCTAATTGTCCCTCATCTGAAATGCTTAGAACCAGAAATCTTTCAGAGTTGAGAGTTTTTCCAGATTTTGGACTACTCACATGGACTATCAACTATGCATAATGCAAAAAATCATAAACCTGAAATGCTTCCAAACACCAACACTTTTGAGCATCATGTTAGTACTTCAAAAGTTTTGAATTTGAGAGTATTTCAGATTTCAGACCTTCAAGTGACTGATGCTTGGCCTGTACTCTTATCATACTTTGGGATCAAGTCACACAGTCCAAGAAGTTGCTTGAGGCTTGAACAGCACAGACCCAGCCAGATGCTGAGGTCCCGGACTCCTGTCCCAGAGCTGCTTCTTCCCATACCCACTGGCAGACTGTGTGTTTGGCTTTCTGTGTCCCATTGCCTAACACAGTGCTGGGCATGTCGAAAACCTTCAGGAAGGTTCAGTGACCTGGCCACTCTCATGAGCCCTACTGCTGCCTGTGAGCCCCAGGTTGGACACAGAAGTCATTCAGATGAACAAGACGTAACCAGACAGGACCTGGACACATCTCTCCATCCCTGGCTTGTCCCTGCTCATCTGCAAGGTCCCTCTCCCCTCTTCTAAGTCCCCAGAGCCTTGGAAATAGACACTCCCCACTGAGCTCCAGCTATGTTACATCATAGATGGTCACTGCCTTCTGATCTGGAAACATCTGCCTCATCCCCCAGGAGTGGACATGCATGTCTACAGCCTGGAATATCAATTCTCAGCCTAGGTAGAAGCACCCTGCTCTCCCAAGGTCCTCGCTCTGTCATCCCCCTCATCACAGGGCACCCGGGCACCTTCTAGAAAGTTCTGCTGCAGACTTTTCATTTGGGCAAGAACTAGGGCCCAGGGAAAAGAGGTGATGGAAGAAAATAAATTCCCCTTCACATAACAATCAGAGGAAGACAGTCCCAAACAATGACCACACCACCCACGCAGGCAATGATGACAGCTGTTTCGAATTTATCACACCCCAGGACTATATTAGGCCCCGAGATTACAGCCAGATTCATTAGAGAAACGTCTGTTGGAAATCAGCAGAGCAGCAGATATGATTGCTAGGAACACAGTCTGGGGTGGGGGCAGGGAGACTAGGTTCCTAATGTTTTTGGCACTCATGTGCTCACCTTTACTCCTGCCATCAAACCAAGGCTCTTCATTTAAGCAGGGTCAGCAGTGAGATGCATTTTCAAGACCTGAAAGTCAAACAAAATAAACGTAGAAAGAAGAGCTCCCACTGATTAGTGCATAGTGCATGCTAAGCACGAATGTTAAGTCTCTTGTGCTTAATGATGCACAAACCCTCACGGTGACCCTGCTGTGGGGCAGGTCTCACAGCTTTGGAAAGTTAGGCTCAGAAGTTGTGGGTTATCACAGGTCTCCAGTGACGATGGATGTGGTGACTCTCTGGCTTGCTTTCCCCAGACCGAGTTTCCTGAGGGTGCAAACTTCCTGAGGCTGAGTCCCTGGCATGGTCCCAGGCCAGTTAGGTCTGGCTAACCTGGATTTTGGGTTGACATCTGTCTCATGTCAAAGCTCATTTCCTCCCCCAAGCCACGGCACTGTTTCTTTCATTCTCTGTTCATTTATTCATCACTGTCATTTATCAAGACAATGCATTTACTGAGCCACTGCTACATGCCAAGCATGCGTCTAGTCACTAGAGACAGAGCAAAGGAAACATGGAAATCCAAAGCTGTGTCCCCTGGGAGCTGCTGCTGTAGCTCCTCTCTTATTATAGTGATCACTGTGTATACTGCTCGATTTTCCTTTTTTTTTTTTTGCTTTTTGAGACAGGGTCTCAGTTCAGGCTGGCCCTGAGCTCGATTTTCCATTTTTAAGACTAGTTAAGCCCAGTCTTATTAAGACAAGAGCAATCAGATGACCTCTCTGTGGTTTCCCACCATGCACCTTTCTGGAAAGGATCTGGATTAACTTTTAAGAGGACATAAACGCACAAGGCTCATCAACTATCAGGCTCCCCCTTGATCTATAAACAGGGTATCTGAAGAGGCTTCGTGATCAAAGAGCACACAATCAGGATTATAAATAGGGGAAATTTGGGCTTCAGCAAATGCCTGTGCTGTGCAATTTGGAGACACCCTTGTAGTGCAAGGGTTTGAAGTTCAGCCCAGATGGATGTAACACCTGCTCTGTGATGCAGTAGGAAGAGGACAGACTTTGGCACTAGCTAAACTGAAGTTCAAAGCCAAACCTTCCTGTTTCTCATTGGATGAACTTGTTGCGTGTGTCTTAAGCTCCAAGTTTTTCTTTTCTTTCAGATTTTTAACCGTTATTGGTACATTGTATATACACATCATGATCACACTCAATATTGGAAATTTGTACCAGTATATGACACAATTTAATTCCCATTTTTTCCCATTCCCTTACCCACCCCAAAACCTCCTACCTGCTAAATACATAAGCTTTGTTTCCTTTTCTTTTTGAGACAGGGTTTTGCTCTGTAGTTCAGGCTAGCCCTGAGCTCACTATGTAGCCCAGGCAAACCTGGAACTCAGCAATCCTCCTGCCTCTGCCTCCTGAGTGCTGAGATTATAGGCGTGAGCCACCACACCCAGCACTGTGGTATGTGGTATTGATTGCTGGTGGGCGTGAGTCACCACGCCCAATAGCATATCACTGTATGTGGTTACCAGGATTGAACCAGGGAATTTACACTTGCTAGGCAGGCGTGGAACCACTGAGCTAAATCTCTGGCCCTTTATTTATTTATTTATCTATCATTTATTTATTTATTTATTTATAAGTGAGAATATGGATAAATGTAACTGCCCATGGCCCAAAGTGAAATCAAGAGCTTCATGACTTAATTTAAGCCAACTCATTGCGGGAGCTGAAACGTCACTGCTCCCCCACCCCGCTCCTGTGCAATGAGCCCCACCTGACATGTCAGCTGTATCCCATAAGTGGTTCTGATGACTGCCACATGCTGAATCACTTGCTATTCCGACTGTCCACTTTTCGGATGCAGAAACTGAGGCAAGGGAAGAGAAAGGAACTGAGCTCGAAGTCCAGAGCTCAGAGGCAGTGTCAGAGGTAGGCTTAGGACCCAGGGCGGGGTGGATGAGAACACAGTCTGTTTCATGAGGACGTCAATAAAACCACAGAGAAAAACCCCGTGTCCACCCATCCAGCCAGCTGCAAGGGGCCAGAGGGTGAGGGAAGGAGAAGGCGGGGTGCCTCGGACGAGCCGCCCCCTCCCCCCATTTGCAGCTGGAGGAATTCCAACCACGGGCCCCTCGTGTCTTCGCTCACCTGCGGGGATTTTGAGACTTTCTCCAAGATTCGGGTTCAATAAGGGGGACAAAAATGTCTTCCTATATATTGAAAGCCACTTTTCCAAGTGGAACATTTGAGAACATAAGTCAGCACCACTAGTAATTATCCTGGGGCTTTGGGCATAAACCGAGAGCTTGTGGTCTCACCGCCACTTGCTCACTGCGTCTGGCATTACAGCCACTCCGGGGCCCAGGTGAAAGGCATTTGGGGGCAAGGGAGCCAACCAATGGGCAGTGAGGACAGTTAAAGGGGGCAGGTTAAAGACCCCTATCCAGCCTGCTCCTTTCTCTGCTCTCGGGGCTGCCTTGCGAGGTAGCTCTCCCTCTGCAGTTGGGCGCTCTGGTGGAGGCTCTGGGGCTGGCTAGTGTCTAGGGAGCTTCAAGTGATTCGAAAGTCACCTCCCTAGCGGAGGAAGCAGGGGAGGACACCTTTTCCCTGGCAGCATCCTTGTGCTGCCCATTTTTTGACGCTTCCAACCCAGAGCGTGAAAATAGAGGCAAAACTGAGGGATGTGAGGAAGTAGGAAGAACTTCAGACAGGAAGAATAAGAGAATGGGGGTGGGGGAGCGGGAAGGGAGGGAGGGGAAACAAGGCGGGGCAACAGGAAGAACAAACAGGAAGATGGGGAAACGGGAAGGGAAGAAACGGAAGAACAAATGACCGGGGAGTGGGAAGGAAAGATAGGACTTGAGAAGAAACAAAGCTGCAAACGAGGGGTGGTGGGCCGGGGGTGGGGGGAGAAAAGCCCAAAGAGGACGAAGGTGCTCTGAACATGGTGCACACTCCGTAATGAAAGGGGTACATCCTCATGTATCTCAAATGCACTGACAACATTTTAAAACTTCTCCTAAAACCTGAAGTCAGGGAAAGTTGCTTTGAGTTGAACACGTGAGGGGGTTTGAGCTCCGAGGCCAGGAGGCTGACAGCGGTGAGGGAGCCTTTGAGCAGGAAATCGGTGCTCTGGAGTCCGCACGAGCTGCGGGCTGAGGGGGGCGGGGCTGTCCTATCTGCGCCGGCGCCCACAGCCTCAGCCAAAGCTCGTACCTCAGGGTCAGGCTGACGCACTCGCGACCGCTCTGCCCTCGGTGCTGACCCGGAAGCCCTAACCTAAGAGGCCCTGGGTGAGGCGGGGCAGGTTTCCGTGGGCTTAGTTGCTTCCGAGGCTGCTGCCCAGTGCTGTAACTTCAAAATGTTTCCCAGTGTCTCCCAGGTGACCCATAGGCCGAGACCCACTGACCTAACATGGCTGTGAGGCGCCTCAGGCCTCTAAGAACATCTGAGCAGTGAGACCCAGTGAGCCTCAGGCTTTCAGCCATTTGATGCAAAAGTGGGGCTGTAGCAGTGAGTGACTCGGGGCTTCTGCTGACCAAGGGATGGTAGTGAGAGGACCTGGGTCAAACGTTGTGTAAAGGGATGATTTGATCTTTCTCAAAGGGCTGGGGGGGGGGGGCAGGGCTGCTTCTCCCTCCTGTCTCTGGCAGTAAACTGGGTTCTAGGTTCCCACCGTCCTGCAGGTTATCTCCTGTTTCCGAACTGGCCTGTTTGCTGAGCCCACATGCTGTCAGGGGCGCTGTGTGCCTCGGGCTGAGACCCTATGAAAACCCCAAGATGGCTTCGGCCAAGCAGAGCCTTCACTTCTTGACCCAAGTGCAGCAAGGCTCTAGGAACTCAACACGCAGGGCCCCTGGAGGTGCTCAGGCCTCAGGGCTGGCAGCTTTTACTGCCTGATCAGTGTCAAACACTACCTTTTATATTCAAAAGGGTCTAGCTGCTGGGTGTGGTGGCTCACACCTGTAATCCCAGCACTTGGGAGGCAGAGCCAGGAGGATTGCTGAGTTCAAGGCTTGCCTGGGCTACATAGTGAGCTCAGGGCCAGCCTGAACTCCAAAGCGAGACCCTGTCTTAAAAAAGGTCCAGCTGTGGCTTGGAAGGAGTCCTGTAACTAAAACAAGTTCTACAAGTTGAGGGGGAGTTCTTTTACTTAAAACCGAGTAGCTGGCGTGTTTCTCCTGTGTAGACCCTAGTAGTGTCTTTCCTGCTGTTCCTCTACAGGAGGCGGTATGAAAGGAAGAGGTAATCTGGGTGTGAGGTGCATGAAGCTGTCACAAAGGAAATCAGTCTAAAGAGCCAAAGTGCAGTTGGGCGTGGAGTGGGTGGAGTGACCCCAATCCTTAACTCCTTACTCAGGTCTGTTTGAGCTCTCTGCTCATCGTCATAGCCAGACCCTGTAAGGAAATGTCCCCAAAGACTGTTCAAATAGCCTATTAAACTTAAGCACAAACATACCGAGCCCCAGCAACTGGTTAAGTAACGTGCTGAGATTCATCTGCAGCACCTGCCTACAGAGCTCGGGTTAGGATTCTTTTTGAGGACCACATGGCTTGAGCATGTGTGGTGGTTGGGGCGTGGGCTCTTGAGGCACTTGGTGGTGGTGGTGGGGGGGGTGTTGACAGCTTCTCTGGAAAGAAATCCAAGGAGGCTGCGGCTCATTAAAGCCTAAAGCTGAGGTATAGGGAGGTGCTTCCTCTTAACACTTCTGGTTTCAGGGAAAAACTAGCTCTGAAGAATTTAGCTTCATTCCTATCCCTATCTAAAGACATTCTCAGCAAGAAAAATGGCTACCGTACACCTACAGAGCCCATGTTTCCACAGATGAAGGAAACTGAAACGGGAGTCCTTACTCTATAGAAAAGCGTCTCCTGGGTTTTGAGTGTTTGCGTGGCACCTCAACCCCTAACTTAACAGGCAAAGCACAGAACTACTCAGTGGCTGCTTATCACAGGTGACTTCACTTTAAAATGACTAACTAGAACTTGGGCTCCTTGGCTTTACACTGGAGGGTTTAAAAGAAACTGGGATAGAAGAGGGAAAAACTTCTGTCATTATCTTCCTTTGAACTCAAGGCGATAGTGACCCATTTTGGGGAAGACTCTGGACTCCACAACCCCAGCCTCTTAGCCAAGAAGCTTCACGGTGCTTTGAAGGCTCAGGAACTTAACAGGATCTGAAAGCCCTCTAAAGTAGGACGGAGGCAGGGGTAGGGCAGAAGCTTGATGCGGTGAAGGGCAGATAAGTTTCAAGGTACAAGGGAGAACAGACCCCCAAGTGTTTAGAACACTAGTCTCTGTAGAGTGTGGGGATGGCTAACATCCTGAGTCGCAGTGGGGTCAACTTTGAGATCAGGCACTGTGGCTTTTTGGTCCACATGCAGTGAATACAAGTGAACCCTTTGACTTGATTTCCTAGCACTAAGCATGGGACCAGAACACAACGGCTGTGGGATGGTTCAGGGGATTCCAGAGTTCCTAGGGTTGTGAGGGGTAAACTCAAATGGCCTTGGCTTCCAGGAAAGGTCAGTGGCTTAAATGATGCAACAGTGGCAGGGTGCTCTTGGAAAACATCTTCAAGGTCATGCCTGCTGAATTAGGACTTAGTCTAACTAGGGTCCTTAGCAGGGTCCACTGAGACTGGATTTCAGGCTGAAGCTACCCTTGTCAAAGCCTCAGCTGTCATAAGGTCTGGGTTCAGTTGAGTTCTTTTCCCCAAGTAATGCAGTAATTGTCCTCAAAAGCAGCTTTTCTGGGTGTGGTGGCTCACACCTGTAATTCCAGCACTCGGGAGGCAGACACAGGATTGCTGAGTTCAAGGCTAGCCTGGACTCCATAGTGAGCTCAGGGCCAGCCTGAACTACAAAGCAAGACCCTCTCTCTCAAAAAAAGCAGCTTTTATCTTGTAGAAGGAGGCATGAGATGGTGTCAGGTGTTTAACCCCAACCTCCTCCCTGTTTGCCTCCCCATCCACCCTCTAATAGCTGAGTTCTCATGGTCTGGCCTAGTCTAAGGCCTCACTGACTTCCTGCTGTGGGAAGTTTCAGAAAAGCTTTATTAAAACTGGTTAAGAAAAGGCTTGAGGGTGGGGAAAGTGGGGCTTGGGAGCCAAGGCTACGTGAGCTGCCCCTGTGCCTTGTCCTCCTGCTGCAGCTGGGTGGTCAGCTGTTGGTGCGTGGCTGCCTGGAGCATGTGCATCATGACGAGGTTCTGGTAGTCCCTCTCAGAGCACAGAGGCCTTTGACAGCACTGGGTGGCTACGGCCTGCCGTGGGGGGCTGTCCCTCCAACCAGGAGATCTTCAGCGGGTTGTCCATCAGGCCCACTTCATTCCAGGTGGCCAGCTCCGCAGCCTTGACAGTCACAAACTCCACCACGGCAGTGCCTGCCCTTTCACTGGAAAGCACCAGGTTGAGAACCTCGCCATACTTCATAGAAGATGCAGGAGGACTTCTTGGGAGTAGCTGCCTTGGGACCCATACCCCTTCTGCACTTACACTTGAGCTTTAGTTTGGGGGTTCCTTTGCCCTCAGGATCTTCCACCTTTCCTCTCAGCCTCTGCTTGTGGTCCCGGCATATCTGCTCCTGGACCAGCATCTGCTGCTCCTCCTGCTGCTGGGAGCCCTCCTCTCAGAGCCGTGTGATCCCCTGCTCCAGGGTCCGGGTGCTGCGGCTCTCTTCCTCCTCACACCCCTGGGCCTGTGCCTGCTGCTCCCAGGCCTCCAGGTCAAGCTTCACTCTTTTCTTTTTCTCATCAAGTTTCTGGGTTCTCACTGCTGCCTGCTTCTTGGCTTTCCTGACCTTGTCATGTGCAGCCCTGGCCGCAGCATCGGCCAGCACTTCCAGGGCCTGAGACAGCTGGTGGAAGAGTTCGGCTGCTCAGGGGTTATCTGGGTTTTTGTCTGGGTGGCAGAGGGCCTTCTGCCTGTATGCCACCTTCCCCTCTTTGTCTCCCACCTGCTCCTTCAATGCCCAGTAGCGTGTACAGGTCCATCTGTAAGAGCTGCTCCTGCTGGGAAGGAGAGGATGGGATGAGAAACCTGTTCTAATTCAGATCAAGGTTGATTTAACAGCATAAAGAGGGACAAGTTAGCTCTCTGCACAGTGCAAGTTCCTCGGGCTCCATGAATGGAAGTGTGACTGGCTTGACGAGGGTCCTCTATGGCTCCTGACTCGCCCAGAGAAGTCCACTCTGGTCTGAGTTCTACAGAGCTCATTTGAAGCCCCTGATGGCTTTATTCTGCTCCCAAGGGGATGGCCCCAAATGCCCCCAACTGAGACTGTGTCACCCTGTGGTACTTGTAATGAGTACTGGAAGCCAAAGTACAAATACACAGCTGTATATGCAGTACACTCAGCCTCTAGACTATCACTAATGGTCGAGCTGTATAAGCTTAGCTGACACTAGCCCAGGAAAGTAGGTACCAAGCACCTGTGGTAGCAGCTTTGTGTAACCCAAAGCTTGGAATCAAGGTGTGCTAGCCTGTGGTTCTAGAGGCCACGCACCAAGCTTCAGTACCTCAAGCCCTGCAATGCAGGACTGGAGGGTCTCTTCAATCTTGGTCAATAGGACTCACTTAGCCCCTGAGGACCTATACCCCCTTTCCACTTAGGCTGCCCTATCTTTGAGCCAGGTACGGTGGAATCCTTGTCCTTAGAATCAAAGGAGGGACATCATGCCCAGCTCTGCCCACCAAGCTTATCCTGGGCCCATAGGGGCAGAAGTCTTGGGAGTAATGCTGACTACTGCACCCACGCACACAAAGAGTCTTGGGAGTAATGCTGGCTACTGCACCCACGCACACAAACTGTCTATCCCACCTGATGGGCTTATTTTAGTTCACTGCCACATCAGTGAACTGGAGCCTGAGATCCACAAGCTCTAAATGCTCGAACTAAATGTGTTCTAGCAGACTGCCTTTCCAAAGCTGCACTCTTCCCTCTCCAGTCTTGCAAAATATTCAAGGCACACGTAAAAGTCCACTTAAGACACTGGCTTTACTACACATGTCATCTGCAGTTCATACTACAGGCACTGCTGGGCCCAGCCTCTTCCGACTGGGCATCTGCTTGCTGCTGTGGCTACAGAATTTTAACTCTTTAAGTAGCATTGGAAGTAAATTTCTTATGTTGGAGCTTCTCATGAGAAATCTCTGCTCCCTGTGGGCCAAAGTGGGTACTTGTGCTATTTTTCATTACAAAAGATTCCTCAGGTAAAGAGGCCCTAAGACAAATACTTGAGGTGTACTACCTAAATACTGTATCAATACTCTGCACCAAGACATGCCATTTTTTTTTGAAAACTGACCCATTAATTTAAAAATAATACAACACATTAAATTCCCCTTACATCTACAATTAAGTTATATCCAATCATTCTAAGACCAAATAGTCCCCTGCCTAGAAGCAGGGATTACAAGAAGATGCCAAAGACACACACAGGTGAATGCTGAAGGTTAGTGCTCCAGCCGCAGGTCACAAGTCTTCCACTCAGACATACTCCAAAGCTTTTCCTTTCAGTTAAAGTGTTTTTTTATAGGAAATCTTTCAAAATTTCATCCCAGACACTGGGTTTCTTCAGTGATGCACAGCTCCATAAAATCTGTTTCCATCTCACTGATAGGAATAAAGTAACTTTTTAACTTTTGTCTTTTATTGGTAGTGGAAAGAAGTGAACTGTCAGATTCTGCTAATACTTGAGGAAAAGGAGCAGAAAGAAACTTAGGCTGTGCTGGGTGTTGGCCTCTGCTTTTCAGAGGGTGTGACTTCAAAAGAGTTAAATCATTAAATCTCACTTAAGCCACTACAATTAGTACTAAAATTTTTTAGATGATAAAATACCCAGTAGTCAATAAAAATGGTCAGGGGTTTTCTTTAACCAGAGGTCTATCCTTGTACCTCACATAAGGTACAAAACATGAACATGTAACTGGGATGACTATTGACAGGAACACTGACTCGACTGCTTGCCCTTATGCAGCTGTAAGGGAAACAGGCATTAGGGTTCTTAGCAACAGTATTGCAGTAACCAGCTGTTTTCATGGCAGCTTATCTGAGGTCCAATGACCCCCCCCCCCGAATACGTGTAAGGAAGATGGGTGTAATTTTCCAGCTGTCCACATCTGAACACATTCAGCTACCATGGAAACTACAAAGGAAGGAAATTGTATCTCAGTATTCATGTACTGGGATTTTTAAAGTGCTCTTTCTTGAGCCCTAGCTAGGCAACACTGCTAGGGACTGCTGTGTTTTCCAGCATGAGCGCCCATCTGCTGTGAGGGTCCTGAGAAGGGTAGTGAATTGGTCCTGGAGCCCTCATGACAAGAGGAAGTGGTCCTAATGGATAAACATCTGTGGCCCAAAACCTGGGGGTGGGGGTGGGGCAATGTTCACAAATGCTGGAGGACTGCTTGGGGACAGGTTGAAGTAGTCGGCAGAAGCTTCTGCTGCAGGAGGAGGAAGAGCTCCTGGCAGTCCTGGAACAGGCTCCAGCTTGATTCCAGAGTCTGTGGTTCTATCTTTCTTTTTCTTTTCCCCGAGCTGCCTGGGATCTTCCCCATTTCACGTTCAGTCTGCAACCATTGACAATCAACTTTTTATTAAAGGACTTCTCGGCAGCCACCTCGGCAGACTGCCTCATGGAAAACTGGATGAAAGCACACTACTGCCTCTGTACCACCATGATGGTCTGGATCTCCCCAAACTGGTAGAAGTGATTTCTGAGATCTCTCTCAGTAATGGTATCACCTAGACCACCGACAGAATGTGGTGATGGTCTTATCCTCTGGCGGGTCTAGTCGCACTGTTGAAGACCGCTTTAGAAGCTTATCTGCTACAGGGTCATTGATTCCATAATACCGGTCTTTAATATTCTGATCAGCAAGGGGGTCATCTGTATCTGTAGGCTTCTCATGTCTGTATGGACACTCTTCTCTCTTACATTCTCATTTCACCCAGAAGGAGCAAATGTGGGGCCTATTCCTTTTGTAGTAGGGTGTGGCCCGGGCCAGTTTAAACAGCATGTCACTGGTGGACCTGGCTTTCCCCAGTATGCCAACCAGCCGAGTGCCATCAGAATTAGCGATTTCTCTCTCCATATTCTGTGTGTAGTACTCTTTGTTGACATCTGATTTTGGCATGTCATCTTTAAGAGACACTCCTGCATCACGAACCTGGATGGGCAGGCCGTACTCCAGGTCTAGGAGGCAGGTCTGACAGACATTCTTCAGCTTGCTGCACGTCTGGCACACTTCAGTTTTCTTGAAGCGCATGCGGACCCCAGGACACCAGCGAAATACTGTGAATGGCCTGGCACAGATTTTGCATTCTTTCTCGTACTTTTCTTTGGTCATTTGGATGTATGGGTTTTCTCCAAGACACGTCTAGCATAGAATCGGGAAGTCTGCATCCTCCCAGTTCTGCCTGTTGTAGGTGTTGGAACCCAGAGAAGTCGCCATTTTGAGAGCGTTGGGGGGCAAGCGGTAGCTCCGAAGCTGGAGAGAGGACCGTCAGCCCACAGGACGGTGCTAGCTGATAATGTCATTTCTGTATTGCACACATCTTGTCAACTAACTCTGGAAGGGACCTTGCTGCTATTACAGTACCTGAATAACATGATGACTTGCTCCTTTGGCCCTTTGGGATTTGAGAGGCTGGAGTCTCCCTTCAAAAAAGGGAATCAGCTGGGCGTGGTGGCTCACGCCTGTAATCCCAGCACTCGGGAGGCAGAGACAGGAGGATTGCTGAGTTCGAGGCTTGCCTGGGCTACATAGTGAGCTCAGGGCCAGCCTGAACTGCAAAGCGAGACCCTGTCTCAAAAAAACAAAACAAAACAAAAAAGGGAATCAAATCTGATTCCCATTATGCCTCATTCTCTTAAATAAAATGGAGAAACTGCTGACTCGTAAACCTGCCTCTGCTCCCTGAACCTATGGAGTAGGACAGGTCTGTTGTCATAGCAGCTCCACACGGGGAGGGTAAAGCAGAGTCTCAAATGCACACCCACTGGCGACAGCGGCAGAGTAAAGAGGTTGATAGAGGAGTGGGACATGTAGAGTGGGGGGTAGCACAACAGGGTAGAATAGAGGATGGGTGGCCGCCCTGCTGAAAGAACGGCAGAGAGGTTGTGAAAGGAAGGGCGGAAAGTGATAGAGGCGGCCGGGAGGGAGGGGGACGGCTTAAGGGGCAAAGCAGGAAGGGAGGGGGCGGGTCGAAAGGGAGGGGACGGCTTAAGGGGCGGGGCGGACGGCTGAAGGAGCGGAGCTGAACGGAGGG
>PVIC010033200.1:0-20265 GCA_004025085.1 Thryonomys swinderianus
CCCGGGGCTGCTGGGTCCGGTCCGTCCGCCGCAAGTTCCCCGGTCCGCTGGGCTCACGGCACGGCGGGCCCGGGGCTGCTGGGTCCGTTCCGTCCGCCGCAAGTTCCCCGGTCCGCTGGGCTCACGGCACGGCGGGCCCGGGGCTGCTGGGTCCGGTCCGCCCGCCGCAAGTTCCCCAGTCCGCTGGGCTCACGGCACGGCGGGCCCGGGGCTGCTGGGTCCGGTCCGTCCGCCGCAAGTTCCCCAGTCCGCCGGGCTCACGGCACGGCGGGCCCGGGGCTGCTGGGTCCGGTCCGCCCGCCCTCTTTGTTTTTTTTTGAACATGTTGTTTAGGATGTTTTGGAGTGCAGGTTTCATATTTGTGAAGTTTTTCAGGTGTTCTTTACCGTGGAAGTATCTTATTTCCCCCTCTATTCTGAAAGATAGTTTTGCAGGATACAACAGTCTTTGTTGGAGGTTGTTTTCCTGCAATGCTTGAAATACTTCTCTCCATGTTCTCCTTACACTGAGTGTTTGTGTTAAAAAGTCTGCTGTGATCCTAATGGGCTTCCCTTTGTAGGTGATTTTCTTCCTTTCTCTCACTGCTTTCAGTATTTCATTCTTTTGTTGTACATCTGGAACCTTGATCGTTATATGTCTAGGTGTAGATATTTTTATGTCATGGCATTTTGGAGTCCGATAGGCCTCATTTATATGTATGTCTATTTCTTTTCCTGTGATGTTTTCTGTATTTATCTTTGACAATAGCTTTTTTATGTCTTTTACATTGTCTCCTGCTTCCTCATTGACTTCAATCAGTTTTATATTATTTTTCTTTGAGTCATCTAGAAGCTGTTGAATTGATTTCTCATGGTCCCTTGCTCTTTTCCCTAGATTATATTGTTCCTCCTCTTTGGCTGCTATGCTGTCCTCTAGTTCTTGGATTCAGTTCTCTGCCTCATGCATCCTACTTTGCAAGCTTTCATTCTCCTTCAACATTCCATGGAGCTCTGCTTGAAGCTGTTTAAAAGGTTCCATTGCTTCTGCTATCTTGGATTCTATCATCTTGCTGATCTCTTCTTTAATGATGTCTTTCACTGTGGACAGTATCCCTGTTTTGATCTCAGAGATGATTTCTCATTTCCATTTTACTAGATCTGCTTTAGTTACTATCTCCAAGTGTCCTGGTGTTTGAGTTTCAGTTTTCCCTATTTCCCCTTTCTCTGAATCTCCCTGTGGTGGTGATCTTTGTGTCTGGTTTTCTGTGTATTTTCTCATTTCTACTCTTTCATTGTTACTAATGCTCTTCTTTGCGTGATGACAGTGCAATGTTTGTTGCAGGTCTCTTTCTATTATCTGGGGCCCTTTGGATGTGGCACCTTCCTGGGGGGTCCTCCTTGAATCTGTAAGGACCCTTGCGAGTTCTCAGTTCTGACACACCATGGGAGGTATTTGAGCAGAACAATCACATCATGTTTGTTACCATAATACAATCAATGCCAATATCTGTATTAAACACAGTAAATAAGATAAAAAGTTTTGTTAAATTCTATTCTGAAGACTTTGAGCTTATGAGTTACCTCAATGTCCATATGCCAGAATTTAGAATTAATCAGCGATGTGTATACAACATGTGGATCATAAATGTACCCCCCCGAACCCTTTAGGCACAACAGGTCAGTGGGGAATCAGGGAGGTAGGGAGACAGGAGGAGAATGAAATAGGGTTAGCAGACTTATGAAGATCACCTAAACCCTAGAATCTCATATATGTCAGTGGGTAACAGAGGATAAAAGGGAATATATACAACAGTAGCAACTGTATGCTGTAGGACCATTGGAAACTTTTCATACCTTCTTATAATAGTATTGAAGAAGAAATAGGGCAACCTAATAGTCTTTTACTTCTGGGTATTGCTTCTGCCAGGAAGATAGGATGGTGTGTGGGGATAAGAGGTGAATAGAGGGATCTAGGATTAGATGGTAAAATAGAAACTAGATTCCTCCTTTTTTTTTTTAATCTTGCCTGGTCTTTCAGCGTGGCTCCAGGAGTGTTTGGGCCTGGCCAGAGGCCCTCAATCCTCCGTGGTGGGGATGGCGTCCAGGGTCCGTACCTGATTCCTCTCTGCACAGCTCAGGGGTACAGTGGGCTCGTGGGAAGGCTTCAGTCCTCTGCCACCACCAGAAATGGTGTGGCTGAGAATCCGAGCTGCTCCACGGTACAGTGGGCTCGTGGGGGGCCCTCAGTTTGCTGCCGCCAGAAACAGAATGGCACACGTGTACCCGAGTATGCGCCACTCTGGGGTACAGTGGGTTGATGGTTGGCTCTCAATCCACTGCCACTGGAGACAGAATGGCTCCCGGTGCCGAGTCCCCACCACTCCAGGGTACAGTGGCACAAACTGAAAACTTTAAAAGTAAAATGAGAAACAAGTGAAGGATGTGCATTATCACTACTCTTGTTCAGTATAGTTCTGGAAACATTAGCCACAGCAATTAGATAAGCAAAAAGATATAAAAGGAATAATGATATAAAAGGAAAGACAGAAATTGAGCTATAAATATTTGCTGATGATGTGATATTCTTTATTAGAAGATCCCACAATTGATCTGTATATAAAATGTACCAATAAATAATTCAATTTTAAGAAAAAGAAGATCCCACAATCTTAGCCAAACAACTGCTTGACTTGATCGCCAAGTTCAATGCAGTAGATGTGTACAAGGTCAACGACCAAAAATCAATCTATGTGCAAGTAATACATTCACTAGAGACAAATAAAGGAAACAATTCCTTTAACAAAAGCACCCCCCCAAAATGAAATATCTAGGAATCAGTTTAACAAAAGAGGTGAAACACCTCTACTCTGAAAACTATAGCATTCTGAAAAAGGAGATCAAAGAGGATATCATAAAATGGAATGTAATCCCTGGTTTCTGGGTAGGAACAACTAATATTGTCAAAATGGTAATACTCTCAAATAAAAAATTGAGAAAAGTAGTCAATCAGCAATATTTTATTCTGATTTATGCATTGCAAACATTCTTACTGAAGAATAAAGATTAGATCAAGTTTAGCTATATATTTCAATCTCTCTTATAGAAAATAAAATATTATAGAATTGGAAATTTTCTAGAATTTATGGAATGTATTTTTTTACTGTTACAATTAACTTTTTGATAACTATTTAAACTACATTTCTACTAACACTTATATTGTGTCATTCCCTTGACCATATTCTTTATCTACCCTGAAGTACTGGATAAATTCAATTGTCTATTTTGTTTGCTTATGGTGATTTATCCCATAAAACGTTGTAAATCAACGTTTAATTGGCTATTCTTCAAGTTTATTCCACTTAATTTCAGTTGGCCTTCAATACTAGCAGCAATTCTTCATTCATTTCTGTGATAACTGTAATGCCTGGATCATGCTGTCCTGAGGAGGACCAGCACACGCATGTAATAAACAAGGGCACATTTATTAGCACTGCATGCAGTGGGTCTACCAACATTTAATTGAAGACCTGGAAGAATGGGTACCGGCCCCTTTTAAGGGCATTTCAGGTTACACACGGGAGGGGGACTTAAACTTTTTAGTAATTGGCTAACAGTTTGATCTATCATACTCACTGGGTGGCCATTGGTAGAGGAGGAACAGGAAATACAGAGTCATCTTGTGGGAGGGCTAACAAAGTAAATCTTTGGTGGGGTCCCCTCAGGCTACCAGGAGATGCTGTTACATGGCAACCCGCAGACACCCACAATAGTCTTGGAGACGCTATGCAGATGAAGATCCCACAGGGCAGGGCAGACACATCCAATAGTCTTAGAGAGATTATGCAGATGAAGATCTGGTAGGGCAGGGCAGATGTGGCAATGGAGTAGTTATGCCTTATGGCATTACAGCACTGGGACCACCAGATCTTTGTTGTTAGCAGAGGCGAAGGTGAGTTGAGTCCAGAGTCTGTCTGAACCAGGAAGGCCTGATCAATTTTGACCTTCCAGTTATTTCTCCCATAGTATGTTCCCAACAATGGGTGTGCAGGTATGACTATAATTCTTTTGGGATAATAACTAGAAGGGGAATAGCAGGGTTGAATGAAATTTCTGTTTTTAAATTTTGAGAAATCTGCATACTGATTTCCATAATGGTTGTACTGATTTAGATCCCCCCAACAATGTGAAAGTGTCCTTTTTCCATGCAGACTTGCTAGTATTTATTATTTTATTTCCTGATGATACTCATTTTTGAGAGTAATATATAATTTCAGTTTTGTTTTTATTTCTATTTCTTTAGTGGTGAGAAATGTTGAACATTATTTCATGAATTTACTTACCATTTGTATTTCTTTGTGAAGTATCTACTTTTTTCAGTTGCTCATTAATGATTGTTTTTTTATTTGTAGGAGTCTAATATCTTTGAGTTTATTATATATTCAAAATATTAGTCTTCTGTGCAAGGAATAGCTGGCAAAATTTGTTCCCATTCTAATTTTAGTATATGTGCTGCCAGCGAGCACATTGTTCCCATTCTATAGGTTATATCTGCACTATGTTGGTAATTTCCTTTGCTGTGCAAAAGTTTTTTAGTTTGATAGGATCCCACTGGTGATTCTTAGTATTATTTCTTTTTTAAAATTGATTTTATTGGTGCATTTTATACATACATTATGACCACATTCAGCATTTAGAATTTGTGCCTGTGCTTGATATATCTTGATTCCTTTTTCCTACTCCCCTTCCCTCTCCACAATCGTCCAACCCCTCTTTTTGTACATAAGGTTTATATCCATATTTTTTTGTTTTTATCATAAATTCTTTTTTTCCCTCTTTAGTTTTCCCTACCTCCCTTTCCTTTTCCCCTTGAACATTTTTTTTTGTATCTCACTCTATCTATCATATATTTCTTATGCAACTGGGATTGTGTTCAGAAAATCATTGCCTAAGCCTATGACTGTGAGAGTTTTCGCTACTTCATCTTCTGGCAGATTGTTTCTTTTTTTAATTTAGATATTTGATCCAGTTTGATTATAGTTTAGTACATCGTGAGAGATTTGTGATCAGAATCAATATTTTGCATATGTATAGTGGGTTTTACCAGCACCATTTTTTTTTTTTTTTTGAGACAGGGTCTCACTTTGTAGTTCAGGCCGGCCCTGAGCTCACTATGTAGCCCAGGCAAGCCTGGAACTCAGCAATCCTCCTGTCTCTGCCTCCTGAATGCTGGGATTACAGGGGTAAGCCACCACGCCTGGCACTGTGGTATGTGGTGTTGATGGCTGGTGGGCGTGAGTCACCACGCCCAGCATTCTATGTGGTCACCGGGATCGAACTCAGGACCTTGCGCTTGCGAGGCAGGCGCCAGAACAACTGAGCTAAATCTCCGGCCCCCAGCACCATTTTTATAGAGGTTATCCTTCCTCCAGTCTAAATTTTTGAACTTTCTGTCAAAGATCAGATTTCTGAATGCACCAAGAGTTGTTTCAACAACCTTTAATCTGTTCCATTGACCTATATGATTTTTCTCTATTTTTGGCCAATACTATGCTGCTTTTATTCACTTTTGTAGTGCTACTTGATGTCCAGAACTATAATGCTTCCTGCTTTGATTTTGCTCCCCAGGACTGCTTTTGCTATTCTGGGACTCTTCTTTTTCCCTATGAATTATAGGATTGTTTTGTCTAGTTCTTTGAAGAACAGTCTTGATATATTTTTTTTGGAATTTTGTTATATATGTACATGAATTTTGAAAGTATGGCCATTTTGACTATATTGGTACTGATGTAGGACAGTTAAGGCCTAACTCTCCACCTGAAATATGAGTTTGTGTTCTCTAAAAATTGAAGAATGAATTTTAGAAATGATGGAGTTTTGAGTAGGAAAATTTTATTAAGAGAAAGCTTCTGCCTAAGAGAGACAGAGGGGTGAATCCAGAAAGTGGGTAACACACATGCCTCACTTCTCAGAGGGCTTTTATGGAACAAAGCCAGGAGGTGAGGTGGGTCCAGAGTGGGACAAAATTACAGTCAAACAGTAACATTGCAAATACAATAGCTTGGGTTATATTGGTACAATGAGAAATCACACAAAATAAACAATCTATGAACTCTTTTCTGTGGAGGTGGGTTAATGTCTTAGCCCTTCACCCCAGGAGATTGGTGCCCATTTTAGAATATCAAATGCTATCCTTTATCATAGGGAGCCTGGCACCTTCTTTAGAACATCTGGGGATGCCTATTTAAAATATCAGTCACAGCTATTTGTCTTACATGGGTAGGATAGTTTTTTCCCTCTGGCAAAACTAACCTCCATTTTTTTTTTTTTTTTGGAGACAGGATCTCCCTTTGTAGTTCAGGCTGGCCCTGAGCTCACTATGTAGCCCAGGCAAGCCTCAGACTCAGCAGTCCTCCTGCCTCTGCCTCCTGGGTGCTGGGATTACAGGCGTGAGCCACCATGCCTGGCCAAATTGATTTTTTTGCCTCCTTCCCAGGGCCAGTCCTATCTATCTGCCTAACACATGTCAAGCTCACTTTTCTACCTATAATAGTACCATTTGTTTAAAATTTTCTTTTATCTCTGTTTTTTAGAGTATAGTAGTTTTCATTATAGAGTTCTTTCACTAGCTTGATGAGGTTAATTCCTAAGTATTTAATTTTTCATTCTAAAAAAATTTAACCATTTTTTAAATTAAAAAATTAAATTAATTTTATTGGTGTATTTTTGGTCTATGAAATGATCATATTCATCGTAGGAAATTTGTACTTGTTCATAGTATATCTTGATTCTCTGTTAATATTATTGTTTCCCTAATGCATTTTTTGGTGAGTTCATTACTGGTGTATACGAAGGCTATTGATTTTTGTGTGTTTACTTTGTAATTTGTGCTATTGAATTTAGTTATTAATTCTAGGTATCTTTTAGTGGAATTTTTTTGGCTTTTATGTAAAGGATTATGTCATCCTCAAATAATGACAATTCGACTTCTCCCTTTCTTATGCATATCACATTTCTTTTCTTTCTCTAGCCTGACTGCTCTGCCTAACATTTGGAGAACTATATTGAATGGGGGTGGTGAAAACATATATCCTTGCCTTGATCATAAATTTAGAGGAAAGCTTTCAAATTCTCTGTATTAAATTGGATGCTGATGATTAATTTGTCATAAATGGCTTTTATCCATTTGTGATGTTGCTTTGGTACCTATTATCTTCAGTGTATTGTTTAAATTGTAAAAGGATGTTGGATTATGTCAAAGATTTTTTCCACATCAATTGAAATTATCATTATCATGTGATTTTGTTCTTTGAATCTGTTTATGTGTTGGATTAGGTTTACTGATTTGTGTCTGTTTAACCATCTTTGCATCTTAATACTATTTGCATTGTATTAGGACTTCTATCTATAGTCCCCCAAAGCCTCATAGCCATATATGGGCCTTTTCAAAGCTGCTCAGATTTAAGGGGTGTCAATGTGGATTAGGGGTATGATACTGGGATTGAGGGTATGGGTAATGGAAGCTCCTTTGGGTGTGGGTGGCACGAACCAATAGACTTGTCAAGATGAAATATAGAAGGACAGACAAAAGGCAGGCTATAAAAAAAGGCAGGCTATTGTTTTATTCTGTCTTTATCCTTACATGCCATGAACTGTTTCTCCTATGTGATGCCTCTACCATGTTACCCTGCCTTGGATCCAGTTGATTATGAACTGAAACCTTTATAAACTGTGAGCTGAACAAATCTTTCTTTATCTGATAGGTGTCAGGTATTGTGTCTCAGCAAAGAGCAAAATAACAAAGACAAGTCTGGGTATCAGAGAAGTTGGGTTTTTGTTATGACACTACCTGACCATGTGGTTTGTAAGCCTTTGAAACTGGCTTGTGGGAAGAATGTAGAGAGGTTTGAAGATGGTGGTAGAAGAAGTAACACTGGAATGCTATGAACTAGATAAGATATTCTTGTTAGAATTCAGAAGACTAGAAAGCTGATAGAAATGAATCCAGTAAAAACCAGGCTCAAGAGATTTTATCTAGGAACAAGGACTGCATTGGCTATTGGGATATAGATCATGTGTATTGTTTGACAGAAAAATTGTTTACATTTTGCTCACATTCAAAGACTGAGATTAAAGTTAAGGGTGGGGGATGAATAAATCTGATGGAAGAAATTTCAAGGAAGTCTAATGTTGCACTGGCATGACTACTGCTGGGACTTTTTAGCCAGCTGTTCCTGGAGAATCAAGAGCAAATGACCCACTGGAATGATTTGTAAATGTTTTGCATTTGGGAAAAAAGGAAACTTCAATAAAATTATGGCTTGCAAAGATTGAACAGAAGAGAATTTGGTTGCTAAAAGGGAACAGGACAATAGAAAAAATGGCTGGAGGACAACACATGCACCAAAACGATTTCACCCTTTGCAATCTTGAGATTACAAAAGTGAAAGACTTTAAGAAAGCTCCAGATCCCCACGTTTCAGAATGGTGGCAGCAAAGATAATTTGTCCCTCATGACAGATGTCTTAGTACTCAGCAGACTGGGCTTGTGCCTCCTACAGTGAAGAAAGAAGGAAGCCTGGCTACTGCTCCAGCTGTGGCAGACTGTGGCATCATCCAGGTGGTGCTTGTTTTAGGTACATGAAGAATGTAAGAGTTGTGGAATCAGGAAGGCTTCCACAGAGATTTCAGAAGAAGGCCTGTATATGTGGGTGTCAGGCAGTGTGCCACCAAGGAGGCAGTGTGTGAAGTTGTGAGTGTGAATCCAAAGGTGCGGTGGAGACCTCAGAATTTTGGAGAAACTAGGAACATAGATCACCTGAGGAAAACTGCAAAGTGAGCAAAGACAGCCTAAGGGAGAAATGATGGAAGTTACAGTCACTGGCAGTACCATAGGAGAACCTTTGGAGTTCACTTTTTGCTAAAAATTTCATCAGATGCAGGACATGAAACTAGAAATTCTAATTTTGCCCTGCTGGATTTGAGACTTGTTTTGGTCTTGTTTCTTTCTGTGTCCCTATTTGTACCTTTTGGAAAGGAAATGTTTATCTTGTACATTATATGTTGGAAATGTTTAACTTTAGTTTGAAAAGAGGCCTGCAGGGAAGAGTTTGCCTTAAATCTCAGAGGAGTCTTTAGACTTGGACCTTTCAGTGATGCTGAAACTGAAGATTTGGGTAACTCTTGGAGATGAACAAAATGGTATTTGCATAAAGGGATATTCATGAGACTTTGGGTGGGTAAGGTGGAAGGTTGTAGTTTGTATCTAGATGACCCACCCTTGTATGGTCATAAACAGGATTTTGCAGAGCTGTGAATGTAGATTAAAGGTGTGATACTAGAATTAAAGGTGTTGATAATTAAAGCCCCATTCTGAGTGTAAGTGGCTCCAATTAATAGGCTTGTAGTCTGAATGAAATTTAGAGGCACAGGAAAAAAGCAGGCAGCTATTATTGTTTGCTGTCTTTGGCCTACCATAGCATGAGCTGTTTCTCTTCTGTGGTGTACCCCTTGCCATACCACCCTGTCTTGGAGCCACGTGACTATGGACTGACACTTCTAAAAACTATGAGCCAAAATAAACCTTTCTTCCTTTAAATTGTGGTTGATGGCTATTTTGTCTGGGTGATGAGAAAATTAACTAAGACATCTGGGATGTAGCCTCTTTGGTCATGGTGCGTGAACTTTTTTTTGCTTTTTGAGACAGTGTCTCGCTTTGTAGTTCAGGCTGGCCCTGAGCTCACTATGGTGCCCAGGCGCAAGCCGCCACGAACTCAGCAATCCTCTTGTCTCTGCCTCCCGAGGGCTGGGATTACAGGCGTGAGCCACCACGTCTGGCATTGTAGTATGCGGTGTTGATTGCTGGTGGGCGTGTCTCCACGCTCAGCATTATATGTGGTTACGGGGATCAAACTCAGGACCTTGCGCTTGCGAGGCAGGCGCCGGAATCACTGAGCTAACCCTTCGGCCCCCAGTGTGTGAACTTTTTGTTGAGTTGTTTCCTTATCTTTGCTAGTCTCTTAAGTATTTTTGCATCTACACTCATTAAGGAAGTTGGTTTATAGTTCTCTTTTCTGGTTGGGTCCCTTTCTGGTTTTGGAGTCAGGGCAGTGCTAGCTTCCAAGAGTGACTTTGTCAATACTCCTTATCTTGAAATTTCTTTAAACAGTTTGAGGAGAATTGGTGCTGTACTACTAAATCACGTGTAAGTTGTTTAGTAATCACATGCTGTTAATTCCAGAATTACACAGTGTAAATCCAACTACGCATGAAAAAGAAAGTCCTGCTGGGCCTGGCGGCTCATGCCTATAATCCCAGCACTCAGGAGACAGAAGCAGGAGGATTGCTGAGTTCGAGGCTTGCCTGGGCTACATAGTGAGCTCAGTGCCAGCCTGAACTACAAAGTGAGCCCTTGTCTCAAAAAAAAAAAAAAAAAAGTTCCAGCTCATCTGCAAGACCCTTTAGGGGAACATGTAAATACAAACCATATATTGGGCTCACGACTTTACTAGATGAGGCAGAATTGAATTAGTACCCTTTCTTTAGGAGATCTGTGAAATTGGAGGATGGAAAAAATCATTCTGATAGAAGTAAATATTTGAGAGACATATAGAATGTGATCAACTAAAGTACTGAATTAAATTTGCTTCCATTAGTATTTATGATACAGTGAAACCAGAAAGCTTATTTCATTCTTCTTTCTCTAATCATAATGTTCTTGTAAGCCTGCCTTTCCTTTGGGTGGCACCCAGCAGCAGCATTCACTGTGTTTGTGGTCACACCTCCTACAGACACTCACAAAGAGGACTTACAGAAGTGGTTTATCAAGTGATAAAAATGATGGCATAAGGGCTGGGGTTTAATTGAAGTGGTACCGTGCCAACATTTGGTACACAAGGGCCTGAGTTCAGTCTCCAGTACCACCAAAAAAAAAAAAATGATGGCATGTGTATCTGAGGTGGGGAGTATTTTGAGGGAAATCAGTGGCTGTATCTTTTATTGTAATACACTGTTTTAAACATAAACATTCACTGTAATTCCTTACTACTCTGTGTCGAATCCCTGATCTTTTTAAAAATTTCATTAGTAGATGTATGCAATGTATAATTATTACTTTCACCACAGAGAATAGGTACATGCACACAACACAATTTAATTATCTTTTCCTCCTCTTACATCCCCTTTTTAATTTTATTTATTTTATAAGATCTCATGAAGTTAATTATCATATATAGTTAATTATCATACTTTGATCCATTTTTCTGTTGATGGACATGTAGGTTGTTTCCAAGATTTATCTATTTTGAATTGCACTGTTAGAAACATGCACCTGCATACATCATTGTGGTAAGTTGTCTATAACTTTTTGGGAAGATAACTTTGAAGGAAAATAACTGAGTCAAATGAAATTTCTACTTTTAGTTTTTTGAAAAACTTCCATACTGATTCCTATAGCACCAACCTCTGACCTTTATTTCTTTCAGAATTTCTGTCCCTCTAATATGGGTGATGAAAGAAATCCTAGAAGAGGGCACTTAATTCACTTTACTTGAACTGCTGATTCTCTTACACCTATCTCTTTGCCTTTACATCTTTCAGAAAGTTCTGTGACTAAACTCTCAATATAGCAGACACACTTGAAGAAGAGAGTCCCAAATAATCATTTTAATTCTAGTTTTCAGATATTTACTATTCACAGAAAGTTGTGTTTTCACTACCCCATCCTTAGAGAAATCTCTGTGAGTTCTCTTTCTCACCTAGCTTTACCACATTTAATCAGGTAGGAGCTTCCAGTGTGAGGTCTTCTATCTACTTCTTCCTTACCCAATAAGGTATTGTTAGCACACATCCCTTGATCCTTGGTTCTTCCATCATCCATCTCTGCAAATGTGGCATGGCAGAGAGAGCTTTAGCTTAGTTCTTCAACAAAACAACTTTCTTGATTTCCTTATTCTAGAATGTTCAGTGCTCACTCTCTTGCAGAAATATACAAAGATAAGGCCTTACATAATTTCTTCAACCAGTCTTATTATCATAATTGTTGCTGTTTATTTTTCCTTCTTTTGTAATATCTTCATTCTCCTGCCCTCACAGAGATACTCAGAATTTGGCGCTTCTGTTCAATATCTTTCTGATGACTCTACATAATCTTTTCTTTTCTCATTCCTTTATGCTTAAAGAATCATACATAGAGGGGCTTACTTATTTCTCCTTCATTCAACATTGTTTGGGACCAGTTACCTAGACATAACTTAATTTTTTCTTGGGCAATAAGCCCTAAGTGGGTCTTTCTTTCACATAAAAAGAATAAAAGTAAAATTGAATAATTGTATTTAATGAAATAGCTATATAAACTTTCACTTATTTTTCTAAAACAGAAAAATAAAAACAAGGCTGGCATTATTGTCATTCTAATAATTTTTCTTTTTAAATGCACAGTTCAGATGAATATGGCTGTTTAAACAGTATATAACTGTGTCTTCTAGAGTCTATCTGAAAGACTTTTTTTTTTTTTTTTGAGACAGGGTCTCACTTTGTAGTTCAGGCTCGCTCTGAGCTAATTATGTAGCCCAGGCAAGCCTGGAACTCAGCAATCCACCTGTCTCTGCCTCCCAAGTGCTGGGATTACAGGCATGAGCCACCACGCCAGGCACAGTGGTATGTGGTATTGATGGCTGGTGGGTGTGAGTCTAGAGGCCCAGCATTGTATGTGGTTTCTGGGGATCAAACTCAGGACCTTGTGCTTGCAAGGCAGGTGCCAGAACCTCTGAGCTAACCCTCCGGCCCAATCTGAAAGACTTTTAAAAACCAAACTCACAAGGGAATAACACGGTCAAATGGGACCTCTAATATTAGTTTTCTGAGGAACCTCCATACTGATCTCCACAATGGTTCACAAGTCTACAATCCCACCCACAGTGGAGAAGGCTTCCTTTCTCCCTGCAGCCTTGCCAGCATTTATTGCTGGTTGATTTTGCAATAGTAGCTATTCCTTTGGAGTCAGATGACATCTCAGTTTTGTTTTCATCTGTATTTCTCAAATAAGCAGTGATGTTAAACATTTCTTAATATACTTTTTTTTTTGCTTTTTGGAGACAGGGTCTCACTTTGTAGTTCAGGCTGGCCCTGAGCTCACTATGGTGACCAGGTTTCATGTACTTTTTGACTGCTTCTAATTCATCCTCTGAGAAGTGTTTGTTCTTACTGGAAGGAATTTAAAGAATCATATTATAAAGACATATGTGAACCCATGTTCATAGCAGCTCAGTTTGTGATAGCCCAGTCTTGGAAACAACCCAGATACCCATCAACTGGAGAATGGATAAAGAAGATGTAGGATTTTTTTTTCTATAAAATGGAGTATTACTCTGCTATAAAGAATGACAAGTTTGAGTCATTTATGCACAAGTGGATGCACCTTGAGAACACACCAATAAGTGAAATACATAGGTTACAGATATATAAATACCATATCTTTTCTCTGGTATGAGAACCTGAAGATGTAAATGAGTTCTAGAATATATGATAGATTTTTGTGAAGTAGGAAAATATTCAAAGGGTACGTGGTTGGGGAAAGTAATGAGGGGAAAGAATATTATTTGAAAATAAAAGAAAACACATGTATATAGGGGGGTGTGTAGGAGTATTGACTCATGTCATATACTGGTACAAATCCCCTGATGTTGAGTGTGATTGTGAGCTGTATATAAAATGTACCAATAAAGAATTCATTTTTTAAAAAAAGCAAACTCACAAGGCCCAAAATAATGCTGATGTTCTGTGATGAAAGATTTTGCTGCGGACATTTAGCTGTGAAGACATTGAGATAATCGTGAATTTCCATGCAATTGTAAGAAATAAAATAGATTCCACATACACTTTTTTCAGTTTTCCCTAATGGCAACCACTTTTGCAACTAAACTACAATATCACAATGAAGACTGTCATGGTATGATCTACTGATATTATTCAAATTCTCCCAAAGTTATTTGTACTCATTTATATATGTACATTTGTCTTAACAAAATTGTATCCCATAGATATATTGCTATATTCACTAGCACAGACAAGATGCAAATCAGTTCCTTCATCATGCCGATACTCCAGCCATCCTTATCCTCTCTCCTTATCCTTATCCTCTCTCTAAACTCTAGTAATTATGAATGTGTCTTTCTATCACTGGACATTTTTCATTTCAAGAATACTGTATGTAAAGAAATTATATAATGCATAACCTGTTAGCATTGGATGTTTTGTTTTTGTTTTTACTCAGCACAAATATCTGGAGATTTATTCATCTCTCTGTGTATTAATAGTTTCTTTTATTTGAGTATTTCATAATAAGGATGTACCAAAGTATATTTATTCAATCAGCCATTGAAAGACATTAATTTACACTTTTGCTATTATGAATATTATGAAGCTGAGAATTTCAAGTATGATTATTTTGTGTGTGAAATTCAGAACTTTTCAATTTGTAGCATAAATGTCCAGAAGTGCAATTAGTGAACTGTATGATAGATACAAATTAGTTTTATAAGAAACTAGAAAGTAACACATTAAACTGACCACATGCTAGTTTTATGTATCAGGGGAAAACTCTAGTGTTAACAAATATGCCAATACTATATATCTAGAATTTTAAAAATCATGATGGAGAGTAAAACATGAGACTCTTCAGTTTTGTATATATCATACTAAATGTCAGACACAGAAGAACAGAGAATTAATTTATTAATTATATGAATGTCATGTGCCTGCATTTTATATTTGAAAAGAGGACTCGTTCAGAAAATCATCAAAGTTACTAGTCCATTGTTTATACAGACAATACAACTTGAGATGTTATTCTAGGGTCCCAGCCATATTTGTCATATAATCCCTGGTTATCAGTAAGAATAACAGAAATACATTCCATGTTTTGACTGAAAAAGCTTAATAAAATGTCACAGAGTATGAATTTATCATATGGTGAAAACACAACAAGAAGTTTTAGAAATTAATGTCAAATGAATAATGATTAGTCTAATAAAAATTTACCAAAAGTGAATTATTCTATGGTACTATGTATTTTTAAATAGTTAGAATTACTAAAGCCTTTTCTATATAATTACATAAGTCTGCTCTTGATTTTTTAGCAGAAGATTTTATAATTTTTTTGAGACAGGGTCTCGCTTTGTAGTTCAGGCTGGCCCTGAGCTCGCTATGTAGCCCATGCAAGCCTTGAACTCAGCAACTTACCTCTGCCTCCCAAGTGCTGGGATTACAGGCTTGAGCCACAAAACCCAGCATTTGTGCTATGTGGTACTGATTGCAGTGGATGTAAGTCACCATGCCTGGTATTGTTGTATGTGGTTGCCAGGTATCGAACTAGGGATCTTGTGCTTGCTAGGCAGGCGCTGGAACAACTAAGCTAAAGCTCTGCCCCAAGATTTTGTAATTTTTAAGTTACTCTATAATTTCATTCAAACCCCTGATGAATTTATACTGAACAGAGTATTAACCACTTTAAAATAAATGAAGCAAGAAAAATATGTGCAAGGGAGAACATTTTGAGATAGAATTGAAAGAAAACTAAAGCAAGAGCTGAGGATGTAATTCAGGGTTGGACACTTGCCTAGCATGTAGAAAGCAGTGGGTTCAATTCTCAGCAACAAAGGTGAAAAAGGATAAAATAATGTAATTAAAGAGGTTTGGGTTGATAATTTTGTACTGCATTGTTCTAGATTGGATATTGTTTTGGTAAATCATTATAAATGATATTTTCACTCAAGGGGAAATTTCAGTGTAGTTAGATGAGTTTAAAATTTACTGAAATGGAAAGGTACAGATCATTGACAAGAAAAACAGATGTTAATCTTATTTTGATAAAAACTACAAATTCACTTACTGTATATAAACATTCTTTTAAAAAGTCAAGAAGCATATTTACTACAGAGTTAACATTGGGGAACTCTGCTGGTGGATATTTGGAGACTTTAAGATTTTCCTCACATGCACTTTCTAATATTCCAAATGGCTATATACTATTTTAGAAAAATAAATATATTCAAAGGGAAATGTGGTAGAGGGGTAAAGAAAAATGTGATGGTAATAAAAAAGAGGGAAACAAAGATTATGTATTTAGGGGTGAAGGGTTGTGGAGTGGTAGGGAAATGAGAAAAATGCAAATTAAATTTTGTCATATACTGGTACAAATTCCCAATAATGAGTGTGATTGTGATATGCATACACAATGTACCAATAAAGATAAAAATAAATGGGGGAGCAGCACGGACCCAGCTACCAGGCGCCATCCATTTCCGGTGGACTGAGGGCCGCCCACCGGCCAACTGAGTCCCGGAGCAGCACGGACTCAGCTACCGGGTGCCATCTGTTTCCGGTGAACTGAGGGCCGCCCACCGGCCAACTGTATCCCAGGAGCAGTGCAGATTCGGCTACTGGGTGCCATCCATTTCCAGGAGACTGAAGGCCGCCCACCGGCCCACTGCATCCTGGAGTGGTATGGACTTGGCTACCAGGTGCCATCCGTTTCCAGCAGTGGTGGACTGAGGGCCGTCCACTGGCCCACTGTACCTCGGGGCGGCACAGACTCAGCTACCGGGTGCCATCCGTTTCTAGCGGCAGCAGAGGACTGAAGCCTGCCCACCAGCCCACTGTACCCTGGAGCTGTGCAGTGAGGAGTCAGGTACAGACCCTGGGCAACATGCCAACCACAGAGGGTTGAGGGGCTCCGCCCAGCCCCAACCCAACCCTGGAGTTGCCTTGTGAGGACCCAGGTCCTAGAGGAGCCAGAGCCATCTCCTGCATCCCTCCACAGGAGGCGTACTCCTAGAGCCACACTGAGAGACCAGGCAAGATTAAAAAAAGGGGGGGGGGATCTAGCTTCTATTTTACCATCTACTTCTAGATCCCTCTATTCATCTCTTGTCCCCACACACTCTCCTATCTTCCTGTCAGAAGCAATATCCAGAAGGAAAAGACTCTTAGGTTGCCCTATTTCATCTTCTGTACTAGTATAAGAAGGTGTGCAAAGCCTCCAATGGTCTTACAGCACACAGTTGGTATTGTTGTGCATATGCCCATTTATCTTCTATTACCTGCTGGCATATATGAGATTCTAGGGCATAGGTGAGCTTCATAAACCTGCTAACCCTATTTCATTCTCCTCCTGTCTCTCTACCTCCCTGATTCCCCACTGACCTCTTATCCCCAAAGGGTTTGGGGGGGACATTTAAGATCTATATGTTGTATACACATTGCTGATTAATTCTAAATTCTGGCATATGGACATTGAGGTAACTCATAAGCTCAAAGTCTTCAGAATAGAATTTAACAAAACTTTTTATCTTATTTACTTTGTTTAATGCAGATATTGGCATTGATCGTATTATGGTAACAAACATGATGTGATTGTTCTGCTCAAATACCTACCATGATGTGTAAGAATTGAGAACTCTCAAGGGTCATTACAGATTCAAGGACACCACAGGAAGGTGCCACATCCAAAGGGCCCCAGATAATAGAAAGAGACCTGCAACAAACATTGCACTGTCATCACACAAAGAAGAGCATTAATAACAACAAAAGAGTAGAAATGAGAAAATACACAGAAAACCAGACACAAAGATCACCACCACAGGAAAATTCAGAGAAAAGGGAAATAGGGAAAACTGAAACTCAAACACCAGGACTCTTGGAGATGGTAACTAAAGCAGACATAGTAAAATGGAAATCAGAAATCATCTCTGAGATCAAAACAGGGATACTGTCCACAGTGAAAGACATCATTCAAAAAAAGATCAACAAAATGATAGAATCCAAGATAGCAGAAGCAATGGAACCTTTGAAACACTTTCAAGCAGCACTCCAGGGAATGATGAAGGAGAACAAAAGCTTGTGCAGTAGGATGCATGAAGCAGAGAACCGAATCCCAGACCTAGAGGACAGCATAGCAGCCAATGAGCAGGAAAGATATAACCTATGGAAAAGAGCAAGGGACCATGAGAAATCAATTCAACAGCTTCTAGATGACTCAAAGAAAAATAATATAAGACTGACTGGAGTCAATGAGGAAGCAGGAGACATTGTAAAACATAAAAAAGCTATGTTCAGAGATAACAACAGAAAATTTCACAGGAAAAGAAATAGACATACAGATAAATGACACCTATCAGATTCCAAAATGACGTGACATAAAAATATCTACAACTAGACATATAATGATGAAGGTTCCAGATGTACAACAAAAGAATGAAATACTGAAAGCAGTGAGAGAAAGGAAGAAAATCACCTACAAAGAGAAGCCCATTAGGATCACATCAAACTGTGCAAAACAAATACTCAATGCAAGGAGAGCATGGAGAGAAGTGTTTCAATCATTTCAGGAAAACAACCTCCAACCTAGACTGTTGTATCCTGCAAAACTATCTTTCAGAATAGATGGGGAAATAAGATACTTCCACGGTAAAGAACACCTGAAAAACATCACAAATACGAAAAGTGCACTCCAAAACATCCTAAAGAACATCTTGGAAAAAAGCACAGAAAATTCCATATGCATGAGACCTAGGAGAGTGAATTCATTGGGGCAAACAAGAAACTAAATAGAAAAGGGGAAAAGCAAAGAAGAAAATAACCGAGAACAGGGAAACATGGCAGCTTTGAATATGTCCATATCAGTCATAACCATTAATGTTGATGAACTCATGGGGCAATTAAAAGACACAGACTAGCAGATTGGATCAAGAAGCAAGATCCTACAATCTGCTGCATACAGGAAACACACCTAATTCCGAAGGAAACACATAGGCTGGAAAAAAAAAGGTTGGAAAACAATCCTCCATGCCACAGGAAACTGCAAAAAAGCAGGAGTGGCTATCTTGTTTGCAGATAAAATAGATTTCCAACCCAAACTGATTAAAAGAGATAAAGAAGTTCACTATATTCTTGTACAGGGAAGTATCGAAGAGAAAGAAATAACACTCATAAATATTTATGCACTGAACTCTAATGCACCCAACTATATAAAACAAATATTACTGGACATGAAAAGCCAGTTATCCATGAATACAATGGTAGTAGGGGATTTTAATACTCCACTGTCACAAATTGACAGATCAACTGGACAAAGAATCAATAAGGAAATACTTGAGCTAAATCAAACTTTGGAGCAAATGGACTTATTAGATGCCTACACAATTTTTCACCCTTCAAAGCAAGAATATATGTTCTTCTCAGCTGCTCATGGATCATTCTACAAGATAGGTCACATTCTATTTCATACAACAAGCGTAAGTAAATGCCAAGTAATTGAAGTTATCCCCTGCACACTGTCAGACCATACTGCCTTGAAACTGGAGCTGAATAGCGGAAGAAATTTCAAGATCCTCAGAAACAAATGGAAATTGAACAACACTCTGTTAACCAACCAATGGGCCACAAAAGAAATTTAAGAAGAAATTAAGCAGTTTCTACAACTAAAGGAAAACCCCAGCACAACATACAGGAATTTATGGGACACAATGAAAGCAGTTCTTCGAGGGAAATTCAAGCAGTGAATGCCTACACTCAGAAAATAGAGCAAACTGAAATAAACAATCTAATGATGAACCTCAGACAGTTAGAAAAAGAGGAGCAAAACAAACCTGAAGTATATACTAGAGAGGAAATGATAAGGATCAGAGCAGAAACTAATGCAATGGAGACGAAGAGAACAATACAAAGAATCAATGAATCAGAGTTGGTTGTTTGAAAGGATAAATAAGATCGACTGGCCCTAAGCAACCTTATCAAACAAAGGAAGGAAAAGGCTGAAATCTAGGCTAAAAGAAACAAAAATGGGGAAATCAGCACAGACCCAGACGAAGTCCAAAAGTTCATAAACACATACTTTGAAAATCTATACTCCAAGAAGATGGAAAATCTAGAAGAAATGGATAGATTCCTAGACACATGTGAACATCCAAAGCTGAATGAAGAGGATATAAAAATGTTAAACAACCGGATGTCAATCTGGGAAATTGAAAATGTAATAAAAACCCTACCAACAAAGAAAAGCCCTGGTCCTGACGAATTCACTGTTGATTTCCACAAAACTTTTAAAGAAGAGTTAATACCAGTAATTCTCAATCTCTTTAATGAAATTGAAAGGGAAGCAGTACTTTCCAATTCATTTCTTGAAGCAACCATCACCCTGATTCCAAAGGCAGGGAAAGATCCCACCAAAAAAGAAAACTACAGGCCAATCTCTGTAATGAACATTGACGCAAAAATCCTCAATAAAATACTG